>DWON01008648.1:0-11981 GCA_018251015.1 Phocides pigmalion okeechobee | reverse complement strand
AACTCGCCGTAAAGCAACATGTTCTTCATGTATTGTGTTTCGGTTGGGGAGGTGTGGTTGCCGGATACATATTATTGCAATCGACCATCTTAGTCTTCAAGAGTAGGAACGCATCCGCGTCCATCCTTAACCCGTTGAGGACACACATCGAAAAACTAACGTTGAGGACACACGGGGTCCAGCGCACCCCACGCAGAAAAACAGTTCTTATTTGTGTTTTACGCTATGTATCGACTTAAAACCGGTGCGAAACTTAAATTTTATATTCTCTCTAAATAATCTTATGATTGTTTTAATCTTTTTATGATTTTAAAATATTAAAATATTGTTAAAAAAAAAAAAACTCACGAAATTGAACTTTTTTTATAAAAATAGTATTAGAAATTTTACTTTTCAAAATATCAAAAAAAATCCGACGGTGTTTTATTCAAAAAACAATATTTTTTCGAGAAAAAAATAAAATTCTGATGAAGTCTGAAAAAAGTATATTTATTTTAAGGTTTGAAGTCACGAATCGCGGTCATTCTTGTAATAAAGAAATAGTACAACTAAACATACAGAAAAATGTAAAAGCATAATTTTTTTTAATAGAAACATTATTTATTGTATAAAATATAACATAAATATATAAATATTTGTAAGAAAAATCAATTACATCAGTCATGCCCACCACAGTCGGTACATAAGTACATACGATGATCATTACACATGGGCTGTTCGCAGGCAGGACATTGCATGTTAGTTTTTCGATCTTTTGATCGTGGACAAAGTCCACATCTTTTTTTACTAGGCAGCTCTACTCGTTCTACACCATCAGTTGGCCGAGATTTGCTTAGAATTGTAGCAATAGCGTCGCGCAAACTCTTTCGAACTACTTCATTGCTGTACCGACGTTCTAAAACGGCCTTTCAACGTCATACTATCTGTGTGACAAAATTTTGAGGCTGGAGGATTTTTCGAGATTTCATTTCGGCAGGAATTTCTTGCTTATTTTTTCTAATGGTACCAGTAATTTTTAGTTGATAAGGATCTCCTTTCATACGTTCCAAAAGAGGCACAGATGTGAACCAATTATCGCAGGTGACGGTGCGTTTACTGCCATGAATTGGAACTGTATTCTAGTCTTTCGAAAATAGTATTCTGTCAGCTTTTCGTTTGGCAGGATATCAGTCAATGGTATTTTGCCCAAGTATGGAATTGCGAATATTAAGTATGACGTTGATGGATCATTTAACGAAAAAAATTTCTAACCGTACTTATCTGGTTTAGATTTGATGTACATACGAAATTTACAACGCCCGCGAAATCCAAGTAATATTTCATCAACTGTACAATCTTATAACATTGGCTACAATTTGAAATAAAAATTTCCCAAATTTCACGGATACAAGCAAACCTGTCATCTGCATTTCTCGTATTTTTATCATCAAAACGTAAACATGACATCAAAAACGTGAATCTCATTCGTGACATCACACATCGATAAAAATTAATTCCGTTTTGATTACTCCACAAATCATGAGCATCAACAGTTGCTGACTTCCAAGCCCCACCGTAATACATAATACCAATCAAAGCTCGTAATTCTTCTTCATCTCTGTGATGGTGGTATGTCTGAAGATCAGAGTCCTGCTGTATTAGTAATGCACAATGATTTTCAATTTCCGTGTTGGTATGCTCGACGATTATTTTGATAATATCCGGAGGAAAAAGCACATCCCAAAATTCTTCAATAGTGTGTAAATCACTTGCTGGCAGAAGGTTTTGGAACAAACACTGGATCTGGGACGCTAAATCGATCTGTAAAAAAAAAATTTAGGCTAAAGTAAAATTACGAGTTGAGTTACACAGTAAGATATTATGTTTGTATATACAGCTGAGTTCCCTTACTACTTATAATATATACTTTTATACCTGAATAACATACCTGACCGACGGTTTGAAAGTTTTGTACTCCAAACAAAGCCATTTTTTACCCTCAAATGAGATTTGGGGCGACCTCGAGCAGGAGATTCTAACAGCCGATGAGCTAAAGACGCGTTCTCCCAATCACCCTGCATGTCATCATTTGCATCCGTATCATCATCCTCACTTAGCGTATCTAAATATTCTGACTCATTCGAAACATGGTCTTCTGACTCTGATCCATTGTCATCATTACCTCCACCATCTTCATTTTCCTCCATTAGACGGCTGGCGATAGTTCGAGATCGAAGATTATAAGACATCTGTATATATACACACATATATATTTAATTAATAACCATTATTTATTGCTGAAAAAAAAAATTCAATTCATGCATAAATACTTACATTTACAGAAACAATATAACATCAATCAACGATAAAAAAAAATGTTTTTTTTAAGATTTTGCCACAGTAAGGCCACACGGGGTCTACAGAACCCCCAAAAAAAACACGTGCACACTAATATGTCTCTGCAGGATGACTAATGCCAAAGAGACCTTCGTAACGTGTCAAAACTTGTTTTAGAGACTTCAAACAACAACAGATGGTGTTATATATCTAATTCCTAAGGGTCTTTGTAGATTTAAAACTGCATTGAAATTTGTCTGGGGTCCGGTGGACCCCATGTGTCCTCAATGGGTTAAATAGAACTTCTTTTCTGTTTGAGATTGGACGTGGTTGTCTATGGGTTACAGTGACCACTTAATATCAGGTGGCCTGCATGCCCGTTATTTACTCTTTCATAAAAAAAACGTACTTGAGTAATATCAAGGGTATGTCTAAGCGGATAATTTCAGCAACCACCCTTGTTTATGGATCTATATAATAAATCTTCTTTAAGTCAGTCCGTCCGAAAATGTGAATATATGGCCGGCGTAACTTTAACTGAAAAGTTAAGAAAGGCGAGAGTAGAGTGTCAAGTGTAGGGTGACAACGTTACGGACGTTTTATTTAAAATTATGTTTAGTTATTTTTCTCGATTATGATTATGATTACATTGTGTGTTTATGAGTCACTAGATTTTACCCACGGCGTAGTATTGCTTATAAGTGACAGAACAAAATAACGTGAATAATTCAAAAATTTAAAACACCTGAAACTATAGTCAATAGCATTAATTTGAAGGCTTTGAAGTTGCTAGATTTTCAAACTTTGTGACTAACAGTAATGTCTGCCGATAATTTTTAAATAAAAGGTATCTTATGTCCTTCTTAACACTTCTAAGAATACGTGTACAAAGTGTCATGATAATTAGTTGTATAGTTTTGGCGTGAAAGCGTAACAAAAAACTTACATTCACATTTATAATATTAGTAGGGATTAGATTTTATTCAATTAATGAATGCTTCTTACTTTTTATTGTCTTTTCAAGTCAAGTTTTGAAAATAATGACTTGTTTAAAGGAAGTCCTATTGTGGATTTTGCCAAAATCACGAAAATTAGAAATAAAATACAATTGGGTGAATAATTAAAACTAATGTATGTGTTTTTATTTTACGTAAAAATTACTATCTTTTCGTAGTAAATGACACGATGGTCACACTACTATACGGTATAAGTTTTGACACCTGTCCTCCGTTGTCACTTATGAACTTTTTGATTTATTCTCGTCCCATCTCATACGGAATGATATGGAGTCACTAGCACCAAAATTTTGTATTATGTTCCGTCATAATGGATTTTGTTTATTGGCTTAGAAAAATGGAGTTTTAATGTTGTTACTTTAGAATAGTAGATCATCTGGGAAGGTACCACCGCTGTATACCAATACGCCGTGAAATAACTGGTGTTTCGGTTGGAGAGGTGCGGTTGCCGGTTAAACTCTGCCAGGCCACCATTTTAGATCTCAGGATAGCTATGAAAGGTTTTTTCCCATAGAACCAAAATAGAGTAGACATTTTTGAGAAATTTATGGAGAACTTTTAAGCATATAGGGGACGCATGATCTTTTTTAAATTTTAAAGCTAAGTTTACCATTCTTCGTCGTTAAAGCTAAAGGGTAATTAATTATAAATGTTTTTCTTTTGGAATTCCACCTCTATGGGGGTAAAATATTAAAAGGGGGGAATTGAAGGATAGTATAAAATTTTGAAAAAATGATTATTTCGCGAGAACAGCCACAAGAAAAAGTTTCTAATTGGCACGTAATTTTGAGAAATCACAGATGCCTGGGTTTGCAACTTCAAATTACGTGTGAGAAGCCGGAAAAACAACTTCTAGGTATAGGCTAGCTTAGCTCATATACTGAACAATACTGACGACTATTAACTAAGAACAATAGCGATAATCCAAAACAGCAACACCGACCTTCAGGTACAAAGCAAATTATACTATAACATTATGGAATCTTGTTTCTGTCTTGAATCCCGCACGAGACAGCCGTTTTAACATAATAAGTAAGCGTTTATAGTAATCCGCTTACCTTACAGCATTGCAACTGAGTTCCGCTCTACACAACTCAAAAGCACACAATTCTAAACCTTATTCCGTTGAAATAAGCGTATAAAGATTACAAGATAGAGTGTTACATTAAACCGCATGGAGAGGACGTCGTGTGTCTCATTAGAAGCAATTAATTTGAGGGGGAGAAGCGCGGTGGGGTAATCAGTGTGCCTAAGAGTTAATTCACTGGTAAGATCGGTGACGATGCTCGAATTATCGCGAAGATTGACTTCTGGTGGTAATCGGTGTTAATACGCGGATATAATTCGTGTGATGGGAATATGGGTTGGATAAGTTATCCCCTATGCGGATGTAAAAGACGGATGTTTCCGGTCATACAATTTTTTTTATGTCGAAGAGTAGCAAACGAGCATGTAAACCACCCGATGTTAAGTAGTTGTAGCCCATAGACGGTATAACCACAAATACGACTGAAATCTTATCTGAGCTCGAACGTAGATATGTTGCTACTTCTAAGGGCTAAAATGGTCGTCTCACTTCAAAGTGTAGCCGGCAACCGCACCTCTCCAACCGAAACACAAGTAATGCTTTACGTCGGATTATGAGGGCGGTGGTGGTACCTCCCCGGTCAAACTATAGTTCTCTCACCTTTAAAAACTTTGTAAAAACTTTATTAAATATGTTAAAAAAATATAAGCCGTGTATAAAAATATCCGGCTGTTAAGGCCCTAAATTACTCAGTGCCAGTAGACGGTTTTCAAGCAATGTGTGTTGTGCGGTTTGATCCAAGGAGCTGAGAAGTCTTCTTTCAGTATATACTTTATCCGCAAACACATACACTCACTGTGCTTTGGAGAGAGATTTTCTTTCTAGGTACTTCGTTGCTTGAAATAATTCTTTCTGATGACGATGTCTGTATACGAAATAGGTTTACGGCCTTAACCTGAGTATAAAACCGGTGAAGCGCTTACTGTTCAGAGAAAAAATCAAGAATACCTTGGTAACTATTCTATGACAGCGTGTCATACCAAAAAATTAATAGGTAATCTTCGCAATTAGATAAATTGATGACCTGGAAAACAGTAGGAATTCATTCGGTTCAGAAAATACAGGTTGGGTTGGCGTAACATCAATTTTCGGAGGTCAATATCATTTTGTCACTTCAAAAGGCAGATGGATTGAAAGGACGAGGAGAGATCCTTTATTTAGCTTCAATGTCTAAATAAACGAAACGTAGAAAATAGCTTTGGTAACAGTAATCTGACAAATTTATTGAAACGGAGGCAAATTGTATTTCCTACAATGGTTTTCAATCCGAATAGAAATGGGCTGACCCTGTCAAACATGTTCAGCGAACATGAGCGATCAACCGGGGCAGGGATCACTCGATCGTCCGTGCTAAGTCATCTCGCTCCAATCTCTTATTGCTCTTTATTTTCTGACAATATTTACGAAGGATTTATTACGTAACGTATACTCACGATTACCTATTTTCTAATTTTTGATATTTCGAAACCATTGGAAGTATAGTGTTAAAGATTCCCCTCTTTTATATAGTAAAAGAATATAAGTTTTGCTATAATATTGGTATGAAATTAAGTACATGAAGTTCCTGTATATGATTTGTCATTTTCTAAAATGTCTCCATTTCTCCGTGATTTTTTTTTTAAACTTGAATCAACCATCCTGAAGTCTATTCAGACAAAATAATGTATATAAACATAAGATCATATACAGAGAGAAATAAACATAATATATGAAATATCAAAATTTTAATAATAGCTTTTTTGTATTGTATTCAAAAGAGTTAAATAAAGTTAGAAAATGTCACTTATTTGGAAATTATAAAGAAAAGCTTTTGTGATTCCGTATAAAATTAAGATGTTTAAATAAAAAAGAAAAGGGAATACTTTGTGAAATGAACTAAACAACAAAGTTAAACGAGTGGAACCAATCAAGCATGTCCTCCGTCAAACTCGTTTGATGTCTGAAACGTAGAACACGGCAGACGGAGCATGACGCACAGATTACGGACAGACGGACAGGTCCTGTCAAACATGTTCAATGAACACGCGATCAATCACACGGCGCCGGAATCACTCGATCATCCGTGCTGACTCATCTTGGTTCTTGTTGACAGGTGAATGGAACGTTTGATTCGAGAAAATAGTCTAAAACTGTCTTCATTAAATCAGACGATTTTGCAGTGGATTGGCCTCGTCATTGGCAAACTCAAATTTTGCCAATTGACTTTGATTCGCTAACTTAAATCATAGGCTCATCAAGGTTAGTTCATGTTCTTTATGGAGCTGGTTACAAATGTCCATTGACAGTAAGCTTTTTGGCATAATATTGAAGTAGCAAATGAACATGCAACCCATCTGATGATAATTGGTCACTGTCACCTATACACACCTATAACCAACTAAAACAAAAGTCTCACTTGAAGTCTGAAACTAATTTTATGTTATAATTTTGAATAAGGTGTTTGGTTTTGAATTTAGGATTGAACTAAGGTTATAGTCCACCAGGATAGCGAAGTGACTGGGAGTGAAGAATACTTTTGTTTATGTTGGGTAAGAATTAAACGGGCGTGCAGATCATCTAATGTTAAATGGTCAGCAGCCTATGGACAAGCATGCAAACAAACTGGTGTTAAGTAGTCGTAGTCCATAAACATCGTACAAGCACAAACACGACTGAAATCCTATCTGAGCTCGAACGTAGTTGCGTTGCCACTCCTGATGACTAAGATGGTCGCCTCGATTCAAAGTGCAGCCGGCAACTGCAACGAATGTTCCCTTGAATCATTTTTCACCGTTAAACCAAGATCATTAATTTCTGATTGTTTCGCTGATAGTATCTGTGATATCGGCGTAATTGGAACAAACAATCCAAACAATTATCTGCTCTATGATTTCATATAGCTGCATAGCGCTCACATGGAAGTATATTAACACTTTCCCTGCGGCTACAACACTGCTGTGTAATTCTGGGCGCGACGCGTTTGCGGCTCATACACACCTGTGCTGTACGGACGAATCTGTATGGATTACGGGCGTATAAAAGTGCAGTTTTTACGTCAGCGCTACAAGACTACGAGCGGAAACAACATTTATGTATTCGTAAATGTTATAGGAAAACTAAAAAATACAATATTTGTAGACGTATCTTCAGACTAGACATAGGAGATCCGGTTTAGGGAGGCGGCCTCCCCCAATCCTGACTCGATCTACTATGTTCGCGCCGCAGTCAAAGTGTTAAACAAGCAATAGCATGTCAAAAGCTGCGGTCGAGCTCTACATCGGAATGAATAGGAAACGTGACGTGCAGCACGGTAGGCTTCAATCAACAAAGGATGCAAACGAATCTATTGCCGATGAAATTAAATCTAGTGTACTCTGGTGGTACTATGCATCAAGAGCGGTTTTAATTGGAAAATACAGAAATTGCCGACCGCACCCGCACCGGATTTCGAGCCATCGAATGGGCCAACTACACTATCTATCGTGGCAACTAAACCAATATCTATTACGTCATAAACATTAGCCGCAAATATTGGCACAAATGTTGGCTCACTTGAAGAGTCGGGGGCTTGGGACGGCAAAACCTCCTTTAGAACCTATGACAGCAATAGACATATGGGTACACTATTCTTTGCGAGCTATTTTCCGTGGCTTTTTTGATACACATACCTTTAATAATTCTTCATATATTCCAATTATTCTACAGTTGATAGAACAGCAGGTATGTGCCTTGGCACAATTTCTTGAAATGATTGCAACGGCTTCAACGGCTCTATTTTTACCTTACCTATATGAATATTTGAAGCAAATCTGTAAAAAGAATAAAAAAAATGAATTCATGTTTATTTTCAGCCTTTTAGGAGTACAGCTTCCAAAATTCCTTTAATAGTACTAACCGTTACTATATAAATAACCTATCTGCGAAATTTCGGCGTTCTAGGTTCACTGGATTCGGCTGTGCTTTCACCACACATTAATAGTTGGATAAATAATAAAATAATTTGGGCAGGTGGACTTGTTCATATCTCACTCAGAGAATTGCGATTGCTATTCAGCGCGAGAATGTGGCCTGCGTTCTTGGCACCATGCCGCATGGACACAGTCTCCCTTTAGATTGTTTATATTAGGTTTGTTGAATATTTTTTATAATTTTTATAGATGTACTTTTGCACATAACCTTTTTGTTTTTATTTCACCTTAAAATTATTTATAGTAAAAGCCTACCCTAAATAATTCAAAGGGAGTCCATGTCAATGCCGCAGGGTGCCAATCGCGCAGAACAGCAGTTATATATGTTTTTTTAAGTTAATGTATGTATATTTAGTATGTGTAAACAATGTACATTTTTTCAGACATCATAAAATAAACTATATTTCTCTAAAGAAATACAACAGTTCATTTGATACTTAAGTCAGCCAGCGTTCGTAAAATAAATAACAGTTAGGGCTAACTGTGTATATACAGTACATTTGATAAACATGTCTGTTTGTGTTTAGGCTCAAACAACAGAGTAAATATGAACAACAGTGGCTGAGTAAACGAGCACCAACAACCCTTTGTGACCAAAAAAGTTTTCAATCTCTCGTTACTTTTTTGAGGTCACCTTTTCGGTTTAAAATAAATATTTTAGCAAATAAACTCGGATACAAAGCAAATTTGTAAAATGATACGAGTGTTTTGGCATGTGTGATGTTGGTAAATGTTTCAGATAAGAATATTTTTATATCGCCCATTGTCCATTTGACTAAACTGACATCTTAAACACCTCATTAAAAAGGTTTAAAGATGGTAGAGCAGTTAGCGCTGGCCCGGGGCGGCACCACTGCCACCCTCATAAAGGAACATGTTCTTCATGCATTGTGTTTCGGTTAGGGAGGTGTGGTGGCCGGATACACATTATTGGAGGCGACCATCTTAGTCCTCAAGAGTAGGAACGCATTCGCGTCCATCCTTAAATAGAACTTCTGTTCTATTTGAGATTGGACGTGGTTGTCCATGGGCTGCAGTGACCACTTAACATCAGGTGGCTTGCATGCCCGTTTCTTACTCTTTCATAATAAAAAAACCAAGATTTTACAGGAGACGATTAATTTGTAAATAAGGCACGTAATACTGTTAGAGCATGTTTTGGGTCATCTAATATTGCAACAATTCATGTAAAGTTATTGAAAGTTTTCAATCAAACAAAAAAGTCCACTGATTTACTTGTGTAATGAGTCCACATCAATGAGACTCGTATTCGAGTTCATATTTTACAGAATAAGCTCACAGATTCGTTGTTGAAGTGAGTGCACTTCACTGAAATTCGTATTCGAGTTAATATTTTACAAAATAAGCCAACCGATTCGCTTTTGAAGTGAGTCTACTTTACCGAGGTTCGTATTCGAGTTGATAGTTTACAGGATAAGTCCAAATATTCGCTTTTGAAGTGAGGTCATTTCACTGACATTCGTATTCGAGTTGATTTTTTACAGAATAATCCCACTGATTGGCTTGTGAAATGAGTTAACTTCACCGAAATTCGTATTCGAGTTGATATTTTATAGAAAAAGCAACTGATTCGATTTTGAAGTGAATTCACTTCACCAAGGCTCGAGTCTTCGAGTTGATATTTTACAGAATAACCCCTGATTCGAGTCCGTATATCACTTTGGCTCGCAACAAAGGTAATATAATTAGAACTTGGCACTGTTTCGGTGCGCGATGTAATTTATTATCGAATTGTATCTGGCGTACGTTACTGTTATTGTTTGTGATGGGCGTGTAATAGTGTCTTCCGGGCATAGACGAAGTAAGTAACTAGACTCGTAGCCTGCAGTTTATGGACCATGTAGTTACGTGGTCCATAAACGCAAATCACAACCATGAAACGTAACTACACTTTGCGATTCACGTCTGGGTAGGTCTCCATAATTAGGGAGGCACCATAATGCTAATAAATAATAATACTTCCTTTGTGAACATAGGTGGTAATGATGTCTTAAATGTCATTTAGATACGCTATATTAGACCCTTCAGGTATACAATAATTACAATGATAAATGAGAGTGATGATGATGAT
Organism: Phocides pigmalion okeechobee; assembly: GCA_018251015.1. Classification (NCBI taxonomy): domain Eukaryota; kingdom Metazoa; phylum Arthropoda; class Insecta; order Lepidoptera; family Hesperiidae; genus Phocides; species Phocides pigmalion. The sequence goes on along the minus strand of DWON01008648.1, from coordinate 1,523 downwards.
GGATAATGATGATGATAATATTGATGACTGATGGTGTTAATATTACAATAGTTAAAACAAAAATTCAAATGTCATATATCAGAAAACTGAAATATTAAATACGGGACGAATATTTCGAAAATTCTTTCGATTAGAAACTTATAATAATATCCACTTCGTACGATACCACAAACAATTGACATAACCCGTTGCGGAGCTACTGTTGTTTCAGTACACCTAGTAAATCAATAGAGAATAAAATACGTAAAAAAAATAATATTAAAAGAAGAATGTAACTAAATGCAAAAAAAATCAATTATTATAAGTATGATCATATGATATATCTCGAATTGAATAATACCATTAATCTATCAAATTATGCTTGAATTTTTTTTTTTCAATATGTTACTATGGTCCAAATCTCGAATATATTTTGTTACACATTCCATATTCGGTAGAATGAAAATACATTCGAGTTCCAGAAATGGTCATTAGTCATGCAGATTGCATGGGAAACAGGTGACCACTAAATGAATCATACTAGATTTCTAATATGTAAAATGGTTGCGAGGTACTAGAACCAGTCAGCACGTCTCCTACGGGGAAGTACTATCGCCACACCCACGTCATAAAATAAGTGTCAAAGGTGTAGCATCTGTGGCATTTTAACAAGCATTTGAGACAAATCAATTGCATGTATCTGTCGGGTATAGAATTCCTCAGATGCTATAGCATCGACGTGTATATGTATACCAGTCGCGTGTACGTCTGTCGTCTTCAAAACTATAAATAAAATGCAGGAAGTGACTATGCGTATCGCTTGTTACACGCGTTGGCACAAAAGAGCCAATACTGGTTCGAATTTTAGTTCAAATTTAACAAAACAAAATTAGTTGAAGCGCAAACACACTAAAACAAACGACACGATCCGAAATATGAAACAATAACAAATGAAAGAGCAATTATCGGAGAAATATGAAAGAAGAAAGTACATCAGTACAGTACAGTACAGAAGAAAAGAATCACCTCTTACACGGCAAGTATAAACAAGTACGTACCCGTTGTCATTTATTATTGTTGTAATTTAAAAGTTTCGAAACCGAAATCTAGGTGTAAAAATAATCGGAAAATCCGGTTTTTTGGAAACGAAACCGAAATCAGTGTAAAAACAACCGGAAGTTCCGAATTTTCGGAATCGGAATCGAACCTCCGTATCATCCCTAGTTATAACACACATCAAGGAATACCTATATCGTCTTGGACATTGGTGGCAAACATTGGACAAACAATTAGCTGATGTGTGTTGGGGTCGTCCTGTATTCGTGACTTCAATAAATAGATAGCAGCTCATTTAGAAGTGTCGCTCTGTACGATTCGTTTCGTACGCAATTAATCCTTGCACTTTAACTGCATTGTTCGTTGTAAGGCGAACGTGTTGTATGAACGTATGTATTTCACATATCATCACGATTCCACGTCCTAGTGAGTAAGCTAGTATATAAGTTTACTTTAGGGTCACGCTCTTGTAACGAGGTGCATAAGAT
>DWON01008647.1:0-11982 GCA_018251015.1 Phocides pigmalion okeechobee | reverse complement strand
AAATTTGTTTTAAAAAAGATAAAGTTTTTATGATATAATAATACATAACTTTAAGTATTACTTTTTTATGTGAGAAGAGTAGCAAACGAGCATGCAAACCGCCAGATATTAAGCAGTCGTAGCTCATAAACATCCAGGTATAGACACAATCTTTACGGTGGATTATGAGGGCGGCGTTGATACCTCCCCGGTCAAACTAAAGTTTAATGGGGGGACCCCTTTAAAACTTAGGTAGATGGCAGTAAATTTTATATAGGAAGAACAGTATAGTAATAGTATTTAACGTCTATCTATAAATCAGTTTTCGAGTTTCGGCTATAGAGCTGCTCCTCTAGGCGACTACAGGAGGAGTAACAACGAATTCATGTACGACGTCACCCAGGATTTTGACAGTTTTGTATTAGATTGGACGTAGAAGTTTATAGGCTACGGACACCATTTAACATCAAGTGACTTGCACGCTCGCTTGCTATTTTTCCATATAAAGTCTTCTAATTAATATTTGTCTCAAAAAATATGCACGAATTTAATTTTAACTAAGTTTGTAACTTATTTCATTACAACGCGGTAACGTGTATGTGGCACTTAAACAATTAAAAGGTTCTGTAAAATTTTGACAAACAAAGTTAATGTAGTGGGAGTTTATCGAGTCAACTCGCATAAGAATATTTGTTATTACCTCATAATCATGAATAAGTAATAATATCAGACAATGGAAATAATCATCGTAATAATGAGCTTTTATTACGATTAGTTTTTAAATTGTCCTTATTGTAAATATGTATTTTTGTTCTAATAAATTTTAAACATATCATAAATGGAAAGAAAGAAAAAAAATACTTAATAGGTAATTATGTATATGTATAATATTAGGTGACAATCATCGTAATGTTGGGTATACTCTGAACAAAATTGCCAAACCAAATGGGCGAGTCCCTTTGATTCGCAGAATTGTTGAAGTTGCGAAAGATTGATACCTCTAATATCGTGAATCGTCTTATCCTTTGAAATCGTAAAGATGGTTCGGCAAACGCCCGATCAGCCTAATCAGCGCGGCGCTCAAAGCGATTGATCGTGAGCCGCTAACAAGCACCGAGTAAGGTACTTATTTAATTTGAATACAGTTATTTTACCAGCACGTTTTCCAGACACGCCTTGTGATACCTCTTTAAACTTTGCGACGGGAATAAATACTGATCTATGATACGATATCTAAGATGACTACTATATAGACTGTTATGATACTATAGATGTTTTCCTACGAAATTATACTTAGGTCGAAAATTAGCTTGGTGACCGCCCGTTGAAATTTCAAAGACTTATTCAAGCTTTAAAATGTACCATAAGCTATTGTTTCGGGAATTATCATAGTATAGCGTATTAATTCATCTTATCGTATAGACATGAATTTGAAAACTGGTCCAGTAAAATACTATACCTACCTGCTAGTTACGTATAAAGATATAATAATGTCTACGTACTTGTTTTGGTGTCGTAAGTCGTGCCGTGGTCGTAAGATAAAATAATTCACTTTTACCATGCTCGTTTGATAGCGCTAAACGCCCCTTTGATTCAAACCATAGCGTAGTCCAATCATGGTTGCCTTGCAAAAACACATTGGCACGTTCAGAAAACTATTAGCCGAATTAGTGACATGTAGCAAAAAGATGGTATTCATGATCTGGAATAGGCGTAGCCGATAATTCATTAGACCCTGCTATGATTTTGACAGATGACATGCGATATTAGCTTCGTCACTAGCGACCTCAGACCGTCTTTTGAACTGCTAAGGTTATTTGTGAGTGCGACAGACTACGATGAGCAACAAATAGGTGGGTTAAATGTAAAGCGATCGTGTCTTGTTTAAAATATACACTTGTATGATTTTAATCATCATAAATCCATAGTTATTTAGCTGGAAGAGGTCTTCCATCGACAATGCAAGGAATATCGGGCACGATCAATAATTGACCGTTGTGGTTAAATTTCTTTCTCGTTTTCGCCCTTCAAAAAGTATGCTGTACAGTTTCGTTTGCCATAAATTGGATCTAACACCAATTTATGTGAAACGAAACTTACACCTCATAGGCGCTAGAATCCATTTGAAAATATAACGGGTTAGCTTCTAATCCACTCACCAATCCTCATCGAACACAGTGAAATATGTTCTAGGAATGGCCTAGTTATGTAAAGGACCATCTGCAGTTGAAACTACGGGGCCGTAGGGATCTGATGTAAGATTATTTTTCAGGCATCTGTATAAACGATTGATAGAGTCAACAAAAGATCAGAGAGCTGGCACTTACTTTGGTCAGAGAATAAGATTAGCCTATTTACTTCTAGGTTATTATTATTATTTGTTTTATAATTTTAATTATGTACATATTTATTTATATATTTTTTTATTAAACACTAGGTTATAAAAAGGATGACGTTTCCATAACGTTGATTGTCAATGCGAATTACTACACTTTACAAACCTTTGAGAATATTATAAGAATTTTGAAGGTTCTCTCTCTTTGTTTTCCTTTACAATAAATTTCTGCCAACATTAATAATGGATTGATTCTCGAACTTCATTGTATTCGATAATATAATGCTCTTTTAAATTGTATTATCTGAAATATATTTTCAGATGCAGTACAATCGAATGTCTTTTTTTTTCAAAACTTTGGAAGTCTTTCGAAAGAAAAGAAAACAAAAATGTTTTTCGCAGTATCTTCTTTCGTAAGCCAGGTTTAAAAGAAATAAAGTCCGTGCAATAACCGACGAATGAGCGTTCTACTCGGTCCTTAAGCGTTCCGCGCACTATTTCTGACAAAATACGCGAGTTAGGTGTCAAATGTACACTACAATGTACGATATAACTTTCATGACACATATTCATAATGTATAGTATCTGTTACATCTGATATTTGTTTTTCATGGGATCTCATAAAGTCTCACTGTCACCAACATGTTTATTGTAAAACTCATTCAATTGAAAAAAAAAATCGGAATATTATGAACTGTTTAGTATTGAAATAAAAGCTACCATTTTTGTTCATTTTTTCGGAGAAACAATAAAGATTAGTTGTGACATTCGGTTTCGCCCGCGTTTAAAAATCCTTTTTTGCGTGATTTCACACACCCGCATCCGGCTCTTCGTTCTTACTTTCATTAAGGATTTTGGAAATGTCTCTTAAGGAAATTTTTTAAACTGAATCTTACGCAAAAAGATTCCTCTTAATCCAAAAAAACAGACATAAATTCCTCCCGCTTAATTATATTGATTAATATGGACATATGGATCACTTAATTTTGATGAATATCTTATTCTTCAGAACATGCATGTGTAACCGACTTCAAATGGGATTCCTGTTTTATAGGCGTAGTTTAAGTTTAAGATATCCAGTATTGACTCATCATTAGGTGGATAGTATACTCTTTTGCTACTTCTATTTATGAAAAAACACGTTTGGTTAATAAAATAAGTATATGAAAAATTTAAGTAAAAAAAAAAATGAAACGTATCGACACGAGATTTCATCGACAGTGTATTCGAGCACGAAAATCGGCCGCAATAAGTGACATACCCGGTATGTTTACGATATTCACTAATAGCACTTGCGTTTAACATATAAGGCGAGCTTGACTTTACCGAGCTGGTCGCTACATTCAAAGGTGATTCAATTGGTATATTTTATGGCCATTGAGCACATTAATTTATATGCAAACAGTTCTGGTGAACGTGTAACATCCGTGTATTCATGTGTCGGCAACGCGATATCAAGGTGGCTTGGATAGCTGACAACCATCTACAAGACAGAAAGCGTGTTCTGAAAGAGTAATGTCTTCTTCGGAATTCTCACTTTGTGTGGTAAACAAAGGCGGTACTTTGGATCGTGATTTTATGAGTTGAATTATGTTATGATGATAAGCGGGGTTTAATATCGTATTGCAAACATTGTTTGTTAATGGAAAACGTTATCGCTCGCGTCTAGAACCAGTCGATCAAAATAGATAATTTAGTTTATTGGTATGTGTTGGTGAAGCAAGTATGGGGAATTCTTCATTATTTGCAGGTTCATCGTATGTAGAAATGTTTATATGTACAGAAAAGTTTAAAAGCATCGTTTGTAAATAGAATGTATAAGTAAAACTATATAGTGTTGAGATAATGTCATGGAATTTAGTTACTTTAATTTATCATGTTAATAGAATAATGGAAATTAAGTATGTTTTATCCATTCCGATCTGTTATATAAATGTGTTTTCAGTTATAATAATTAATTTCATTCACTATTTAACACACCAACACATATAAACATCATTGTTAATAATACCAATTCAGTATATACAAATAACTTAGTCTAAGTTGTAACCATTAAATATAAATCTAAATTTATATCTGATGCTACACGTAAAATACCTAGAACAAAGCTAAAATAAATAATACAAGAAAACGGTTAGCATCCACTCATTGTAGATGTCAATTGAATTAATTGCCTAAACACAATTTGTACAAACAGGTGACTGTAACACGCGATTCAGTTCGATCAAATAAGGAAACTGTTTATTGTTTAGTGGCAAACTTTGTTACGAACAGGCTGTATGCACGAAGTTGTCCGTATCGTTGCCGAGACAACGCACTGCACTGCGCTGATAGATTTGACCGAGTTCTGTCTGTCAGACTCATGACAGCTTCGTGATTATCGTTGATTTAAAGGTGAGAGAACTATTTCGACCGGGGAGGTACTACCGCCGCCCTAGTAATCTGCCGTAAAGCATTACTTGTGTTTCGGATGGAGAGGTGATCTTAGTCCTCAGGAGTACAAACGCGTCTACTTAGGACCTCAGATAGGACTTCAGTCCTGTTGGAGGTTGAATGTCCATGGGCTGCAGTCAATACTGATATTATATCAGATGACCTGCACACTCGTTTGCTATATTCCTCGTGTATAAATGACGATCATATTTGTTTTAAATGTTAATGTAGTAGCATACAGTCGTCTAGATCACTTTTTGTTAATTATTCGATGCAATACACCTAAGTGTATCTCTCTCTCAATCTCTCAGTATTTTAGTCCTATGAATGACCGTACATAGACGCATTGCTACTCCATTAAAAATAAATGGTCCCCACGCTTGTAACTGTAATTAGCTGTGCTTATAAGAAATCATATATATATGATATATGCCTTTACATTAATGTGTAAATAGTATTTTATTTTTTGGTGAAAATAAAAAGAAATTTACATATTTCTTAAATCATTAAACAAGGTAAACATGAAACGATATAAATGAACGAGACGAAATTTTATTAACTCTGCAACATTTTACCATAAGCCATGCGTTGTATGTACATATATTAAAGCGACAAATACTTGGTCGCGAACTTTGACTCCCATCGGAGATGCCTGCCTTTGTCGTGTCAGTATCAATTTTAATGGTATCAAGAAAGCGTCGAAGTTCATAATATGCTAAGTAACTATTGTTGCATGAGTCGGACAATAATAATCTTGTTAAGTTCTCTGCGTTAATATTACTTAACAGATTGGATACAAGTAAGACGTGTTGACACAGTTATATTTGGGGTTGGAATAAAGGCATTTAATGAGTAAATGCAATCAGAGGTTACTATTTTGGCGACACTGTAAATTAAACGCCTGCTTTAGTATCGAAAATTGTACTTTAAAATAATAAATTAAAGAAATGGATTATTCGACTACCGCTTACCGATAACTACATTATATCATCGCGTCAAGATAATATAATGTAGTTATCACGTATTTTCACTGGAAGATTATAATAAATATACCTGTCTTACTGAAAAGCTTTAAAATTGGATCTTGGCATACGTTTGGTTCAAGAATTTTCTTATAGTTGTTAAAAACTCAATCCAAGCCGAAGCTTATGAATCACAGCCATTGAAGAATTTAGTCATGAAGTTGACTGACTGAAGGCACCGCTGTCCTCATTAAATGAGTATGGCCATTTAACTTTAGTTCACTACATTCGGGTTGTTTCCTTCGGGCAAACTTAGCCAACAGGGCACTCAAAGTCGATGTACTGATTTTTCATTGTACTCTTGACATTTGTTAAGTTTATGTAAATATGCTTAAATTTGAATCTGAATATAATATTCAACATATAACTATTTTCCAAGTGGAATAATAGTCTGGAAAAGTTTCAAATAAATATCAGTCAAGCCTCATACATATATTAAGTACATAAGTTACGTAATCCTTGTGTAATTTTTTCTTCACCATTAAATTCGGTGGTAATATTTTTTTTCTATGCACAGAAGTAAAAAAATCAGTAACTTAGTGTGGTCCATATCATTTTTATTATACTGCAGCTTAGGTGCGATTTTCTATAATAGGGTATAATTTACTAAATAAAACGATTAAAACAAATCAAATATACTAAAACATGCTTAACATTACTTTCAAGTTAACCCGACTATTTATTTATGAATACTCGTCATGATATGTCATTCATCATTTCATTGTCTTCATTGTCTTCCAATTGTTCTACAATATTCTGAATATCTTGGTACTAAGATATAGGTACCTCCCACGCAATGTTTTGTATCTATTGCCATCAGTATTCATAATTGGTCAGCTACTATCCAAAAGTGGTTCGTCCCTTGCCGTGTAAGCGATCGAGTTACGACGTGCGACTGTACGCGATTTTACATACAATGTACAGTGGGCGTTAGATACGTACAAGTCTTGTAACGCAACTCGATTTGTGAGTGGTTACTATGGTTTTTGTTTTAATGTGTATTTTTGTACACATCAGAAAGCATGGACCTTTAGTTAGCAAGGAAGGTCCATATTCCACAGTAAACCTTCAAAGGATAAAAATCAATGAGCTGACGATCTGACGATTCTTATTAAATAAAAATATTTCTATAAGTGTCCCAGTTTCTATTTTTAACACGCTTTTATTACTTTCGGTTGTATCTATGTATTATGTATGTATGTATGTAATGGATTCTATGAGCATAGTTTTTACCAATTTCCAGAAGTTTTATTAAAAAATTGGAAACTTTGCACACATATCAATGCAGAATCGATAACAATGCAATAATAAGAAAAATAAATTAAAAATGAATAGTTAAAAAAGACATGCTTTTATAAGAAATCCAACTAAAAAGAGTATAAATAAGAAAAAAAAATTGCTAGGTAAAAAAAGCGTGGGGTGCTTTTTCAGTGATCTATTGACGCCATGCACCTTAGCGTTTTGTACATACATATTTTTTTCTTATTTATACATTTTTTAGTTGAATTTTTTATAGAATTGTGTTTTTTAGTTTTTTTTTTACTATTATTTATTCAGCATTAAAATGTTTCTTTATGCCGTATTATAAATGCGTTAACAAGCGCTACGCCCATCTTAGTTTTTTTTATTGTTACAAATATACGACCTCAAATAGGACTTTGGTTTGAGGTTGAACGTAAATATCGACGGGCTGCAGCAACCACTTGACAACAAGTGGTCTGCACAATCGTTTACTAATCTCCGAGCTTATAAAAATGTTTATAAATCCACCTACCAAATACGTATATAGATGGCTATCTCTTTGTAAATGTAGATGAAAAGAGTTAGAAATGGATCGTAGATTGAAAGGAAATTTTTCTTTTGCATTTTTTCTAAGAGTTAAACATTACAGAGATACGAAAAAGTTTAGTTATTCAGTAATAATATTCTATATGTTTGGTAAAATTTGTGAATCTGATAAAAATGGTCTCGTTTCTAAAACGAGAAATTATATTGTTCAGTAAGTTTTTATATAAGAGTTATGTAAGATATGCGTAATTCTAGTACATCTGCCATTAAAAAAAACTTCATTTCTTTTTCTTTATAAATTATATTAGATCAATACTCGTAAGACCGGTGTCGTAAAAATACGACCAGATGAACTACGTGGCCTTTTCTGTGATAATTTTATAAAACAAAAGCATATTATCTTAATATAATCTCGGCCATTTTAAATAGCATTTCTTAAGCTTTGAAATCTTACAAATGTCTCGCATTTCGCTATTAGCACTGTATCTCCATACCGAGTGATTTATCTTTTGATTATTTCGCGCTTGAATGCTTAGCGCGGCAATGGCGGCCATTAACGACTATCAGTATCAGGTGGCAATGGCGTGAACCCGACTTGTTTGCATTTGTAGGATCCCTTACAACCCTTATAAGGTTGCTGTTCAAGAGAGTTTGTTAGCAAGCAAAGCCCACTTATTATAAGTGATAGAATATAATGCGTATTAATTGTCCATTGAAATCTGTTTCAAATTTAAAATTTGTTTGTGTTCGTTCGTATTTGCGGATTATTTGCTGTCATGTGGTGTAAGGACGTGTTCTGTACCAACATTCAAAAGACTAAAATTAAAAATGTAACGTAAACTATATTTTATTTTATTTGAGTTAGGACTTACTTTGACTTTCCGTTCATAGAGAAATTGTTTTTTTTCTTCATCATACACCAAAGGAATGGAATATTTTGCACGTGGTTTTTTGAGAAAATTATTTTGTGTTGGTAAGGCTAAATTCTTGACAATTGAGTATCTTCGTATGTAGACTCCTCTTTTCTTTTAGTACAAAATATTTTTTTTTACGTAGCAAACGAGCATGCAAACCACCTGATGTTAAATAGCCGCAGCCCATAGACATCCACGTACACAAACACGACCGAAATCCTGTCTGAACTCGAACGTACCTCCTGAGGACTAATATGATCGCCTCGCTTCAAAGTGTAGCCGGTAACTGCACCTCTACAATCGAAACACAAGTAATGCTTTACGGCGGATTATGAGGGCAGCGGTGGTACTTCCCCGGTCAAACTATAGTCCTCCCACCTTTAACTTTATTTTTTTTCTGACTCACATAAAGAAAATGGAATACTTAGCACGTGGAGTTTTGAGAAAAGTATTTTTTTGTCGGTAAGTCTCAATTCTAGAGAAATGGGTATTTGTAGTAGGGTATTAGTAGTATGGTTATATGTAGACTCCCGTTTCCTTTTAGCCTCAAATATTGCTTTAAATCAAATGGGTCAAGCGTTGACTAATAAAAATATTCGAAAACCAAAAATGTATTTTATACAGTGTACTTATGTAAAATAGTAAAACTCTGTTCGTACCTACATAAAAACAAAAATAAAGTCCTACGATAATTTATCACGCGCGTCGACCGATTTTGAAAGTGTGGGCAAAAGCTGCAGTAATAAATCAACGGTCGCAGGCAAGTGCAATGAAATGCACTAAAATAAAATTAACCTGACTGCACTTATACATAACTTCACCCACTTACACAGTATGCTTTAACTGGGACAGTGTGGAAATTCATAGTTATAATAGAATTATACTTCCTTGCAAATAGTTCCCCACTTTTTTAACATGTTTTTTCATAATAATTTCTAAATAAGTAGTGATTTGGGCAAGCGTCATGATTTGAACGTGTATTTCAATTGAAAGAACCAATTATTTGTCTCTGGAGACACACTTATTTTGGCCTTAACAGCTCGTGCGGCGACCGGCTTGACATATAGAGGTCCTTTATTCGATTCCCGGTCAAGCAGACATCTAAATGATAAATTAAATCGTATTTTGGTCTGTGTGTTTATCTCCTCATCTTATTACGTGTCTAATGCATCCAAGATACAAGAAATTCTGGTGTGGGTTATTTGAATGTAAAAGCGGTATTTATTTATTTTTCCCAAAATAGCACTGTTAGTTGCTACTGTGTTCTGATTTAAATGCTATCAAGTTAGATATACTTTTAGAATACAAAAGTATTCCAGTTTATTTCTCAGCGCAACGCATCTACGGCAGGGTTCGGATGGGACTAGATTCATATTTGGTGTTGATATTGACTACTTTTAATATCTTTATTATTAATAAAAATTAAAAACATTTTTTGTTTGTTTGTTTAAAAGCGCTAGTTTCAAATCTAACAGTCGAATTAAAAATAATGCTTTTGTGACTGATAGGTTTAGAGGGAAGGCTATAGATTACTACACATCTCGTTACGATCTTTAAAAGTTGAACAATTACCATGAACATTTAGGTGAGGAAAAAACAAATAATGCAAAATAACAATGAAGAGGTAGTATCACGGTATGGTTCTTAAAGACAGGTGAAAGTGCAGATCAGAATTAGTTTCTAAATAAAATCTTTTTAAACATCTTAAACAATTGAAAATAATTTAACCTAACAAAATATGCAACATACCTAATCGCTACTTCTTTTACAAACATGCTCGTTCTTTGTTTATTAACATAAAAGATTCGAACATTTTCTTTTCCTACATATAAAAACACGTATTCTGTAGTAACAGAATTAAGATAAACGTTAAGCGAATGTTACACGCGTCCGCGTGGGTATACGTATCATTTAATTGTAGATTATGTAAATGTCCGGAGCTTTATGAAATGTTTAACGTTATTTATATTTAAACATGACGTAATGGGTTTTGCTTTTTGTTATTTTTGCCTGGGAAATCGTGAGATGTGAAATTACGCGAAAATACTTTAAGCTTTTCGTGGGAATGGAAAATAAAATGAAGTGTTCAGCGAGGCATGAAGTATGTAGGCAAAAGAAAATAATATTTTACTAGTAAAATTTGTTTGCTCTCCTTCATAAAACATAATTTTTTTATGTGAGAAGAGTAGCAAATGAGCATGCAAACCACCTGATATTAAGTAGTCGCAGTCCATAGACGTACAACCACAAACACGACCAAAATCCTATCTGATCTCGAACGTAGATGCGTTGCTACTCCTGTGGTCTACGATGATTGTCTCGCTTTAAAGTGTAGCGCGAAACCGCACATTTCCAACCGAAATACAAGTAATGCTTTACAGCGGATTCTGGGGGCGACCGTAGTATCTCTCCGTTCGAAGTATAGTTCTTCCATAATTATTGTACTTTTTAACTTGTTTTTCATTTAAATTTAAGGAGACTGACATTCGGGATGGTCCAGTCTACTAGGATGGTATAGATAATACTTAAAAATGCGTCAATGTACAAGAATAAAATATTTATCCTGAATTTGTCTACATTCTTATAGCACATTTGATTATTTAGGTCATTTAAATATAAACTGTTATATTTTAACATAATATCATAATTTCTATAAATCAAATAATTTACAATGTCAATATTAGGTACAATTGATCGATCGTTCAGCATAACTTATAAATATAATAAATTATTTATATAACAAGAAATCAATACACAGTCGTCATAAATAGTTTACAACCACTAATTGACTTCTTAAAAACATTTATCTGCTCAATAAATTAAGATTTATATTACCTTGTCCTCAAGTAGGCAGCATTTCACTGTTTCTTACAATTAGGAGCTTGTTTGACTAAAAAGTAACGACTAACTTGAAAAATTCAATTAAATCCTAATTATTCTAATTGAATTTTAAGAGCTGTAGATATCTCTTCTTAAAATTATTCCTATCAAAATAATCAAACACCATTAGTGTATTTTGACAATGCAACGAGACATTCACGCGCCGATTCTACACACGATAAAGTTAGTAACTTTCAATTGTATAATAATGAAAAATTATTAACAAAGTTGTCATTCTTATTTGATGTAGATAAATCTACAGTATTTTCTGGGTTTTTTTGTATTGGTAGTGCAACTTATAAAATATTGATTATGACAATAGGCGAATTTTAAGCTGTCTAATTTCACAATATTAACATTTTGGTGTCCTAACATGAGTAAGAAATTGACTTAGATGACGTTTTTTGAATAATATTTACATATAATGATTATTTTACTCGTGTTAAATAATATAACGTTAACTGCGCGTACGTATATACACTCGTATGCTTTTTATAGCATGTATGTAGCATTTGGTTGCCGGATACACATTGGAGGCGACCATCTTAGTCCTCAACAGTAGGGAATTACGAGGGATTCGAACCCCGGCTGCCTAGTGTAAGTGACAGAGTAACCACTAGTCTATCACTGC
>DWON01008646.1:0-11983 GCA_018251015.1 Phocides pigmalion okeechobee | reverse complement strand
TTCTATTTAAGGATGGACGCGGATGCGTTCCTACTCTTGAGGACTAAAATGGTCGCCTCCAATAATGTGTATCCGGCCACCATATTTGAAAGAAGGTCTACAAATATGGTCGATACCAATTTCAGGTGGGACTCAGTAGTTGGCCTGTCAGTATTTGGTCAAACAGTCGCGTTAAAAAAATCTACCGCCATCCACTTTTTTATCTCACGGACAGGATCGGTACATTCACACGGTACACTTCTCTGATGCATTTTACAAGTTATCGTCAGAGATAAAATTATTGACATAATCTACACCTGGCTCGTAGACTACATTGTCATACGTTGTATTTTTTATTTAACGTGGCGAACAAACGTACAGCACACTTGACATTAAATGATGGCGCCCATGAATTTAAAACTTTGTTAGTTAACATTATTCTTGGGTAAAATTGTATAAGAAGCAATATAAATGCGCCTTCTATTGATTCTCAACGTACGCGCTTCTACAATAAAGCGCTTCTAAGTTATCATTTTCTGTTATTTCCGTCAACATCTCAGCCGTCGCGAGGGACGTGTGTCCATTGTTATGTTACCATAAAGCGGGACCAGTGTACAGCGAAACAATTTAAATTCAACAGAAACAAAAAAACCAAACATTTTATGAAACTTTCACGGCCTCAATTCATTTTCAGCGATAAAATGCGAGCTTTCTGTTTTATTTTACGAGCGTGGTCCTGCATACTGGATATTCCAATGTAAACTCAACTTCAATTAAAAGAGTTATTTGCTCTGTATTCATGAATTTAGATGATTTTGTATTTCAAGGTTAACCGCTTTAACAATAAAACCATTAACATCCATTTCTAATGTGAAGCAATTATATGTAGCATTTCGGTGGGTAGTTTTGGTAGCCAGCTTATAAGACTACCATCTTAGTTCTCAGGAGAAACAACGCATCAGTGATCGACTTTTTTATATGAAAAGAGTTGCAAACGAGCATGCAAACCACCTGATGTTAAGTACAATCACAGACACGACTGAAATCCCTGAAGGAGTGTAGCCGGCAACCGCACCTCTCCAATCGAAACACAAGTAATGTTTTATGGCGGATTATGAGGACGGCGGTAGTACCTCTACGGTCGAACTATAGTTCTCCGACTTTTATGTGAAACAAATATAGTTAGTATTTCAGTGGATAGTTTGGGTTACCGGCTCCTAAGACCATCTCAGTTCTCAGGAGAAAAAACGCATCTGTGATTGGCTTTAGCGGACACTTCTTTGTGGAGTTGGTTAAATGTGTTTTATTATGGTTATTATTAAGGTTATGTGTGTTAGGTGCAGTAATCACTTATCATCATGCGGTATCCATGTTTGATTACCACTTCTATTACATAACAAAAACCCATAACTTTTTAGACTATCAAAAATAGTATTCAAGATAAATAGTGAATACAAGTTATCAACAGAACACGTAGCAACAGTTTCAAAGGTAGCATGCAATTAACTCCACAATAATAATAACACACTTTGTAACGTAAACTCAATGTCTTATTAAATAAATAGTTACACAAAAACGGCTCAGTATTTATTCTATTATGTTATTAAATTGTTGTTAATATTGATAAAGCATTTGTAATGCAATAATATTTTAATCAGTGCAGTAGTTCGGGTTTTGATTTCCTTGTAAATTTCAATGCAAAAATTGCAGCAATCACAAACATAGTTTTGTATGTAAATGTACAATGCACTGGTGACTTCAAAATATATGACATACTAGGAAATTATATTACCTCTTAATTATAATAAATGAAAGGTAACTTATCTATATTCATTTATTATAATTACCAGATAATAATTCTATTAATGATAGCTAGTTAGTCTAGCAAGAAGACTGGTCTCACACTGAGCGTCTGGGACTATGATTTTTATAGTGATATGCAAATAGAAAATGAATTACGAGTAGGTATATCTTGCTTTACGGGTTAGAGATTACATCGCGAAGAAATCTGCATAATTAGTAGTTCTCCATAAAGTTTTCAAATATACATAAGACTACCAATCCGCATTTGGTCGGCGTGGTGTATTATAACCTAAACTTTATTCTCAGAGGTTCCCCACGCCCTGCGGTGGGTTAATAATGGTTGATAATGAACGTAATTAACAATTACATAGTGCTGTATGTATTAATAAGTAATACCCATGATTTTACAATTAAAACCCAATAAATTAATAGGTGTAGGTATATCCAATGAATATTTTTATGTGAGAAGAGTAGCAAACGAGCATACAAAGGACCTGATGTTATGTAGGCGCAGCCCATAGACATCCACGTACAATCACAAACTCGACTGAAATACTATCTGAGCTCAACTGTAAATACGTTGCTATAAAGTGTACCCGGCAACCGTACCTCTCCAACCGAAACCCAAGTAATGCTTTACGGCGGTTTATGCGGGCGGTGGTGGTACCTCCCCAGTCGAAATATTGTTCTCCTACCTATCTATCTTATTACGTATATCCCGAATTAAAATACTTTGGACATATTAAACGTGTTATGCGTCAAGATGTCAACAGATATCTTCTAGAGTTTCACGTAGGTGTACGTACAAAAACGATGAATTGAACCTACCTTTGAAATCGATATCAGCCACGAGCAAGTACAGACTAAAGGCTAGATAAAGAGAATAAAGGACTGCTGTACAGAGACAAATATCAATTTCCCGCGACTCCTCTAACAGGAGTCGTGTTCTTAGTAATGACGTTCATGTAATACTATATCTTAAATAATCATGGGTGTATCGTTTCGTAAAAGATTCTTACGTAGCAACTTATATGAGTAACATTATCCAATTTGCACAATCCTCACAAAATGTTTGAAATTTGATTGTCATTATTTTTAAATTTAAAAGTGAAATAAAAAATATGTTTCGAAATTCAATGTAAATTTCCTTGAAATAACAATGCAATTACAATCGAAATAAACCTAACGATCAAGTAATTACTTTTTCAATGTTATTTGAATTAAAATAACTCGTTGTTTATAAACTAACAGGAAAACGGATTAAGGTATTACTTAAAGACTCTTTTCGAGAGTTCTTTAAGCTTGCAAAAGTACGTCTATAAATACGGTATATCTTACAGACCAGTATACGTCATTGAGAGGGGATGAGTTGCATCTTGCCGTCACTAAGGTCAATGATCTGTATTACTGCAGATTTGAATAAATCAAATATTATTAGGTTCAAATAAAATATCAGATATGATAGACGTTACTCGATCAACCTCACTGTCGGATGATAGAACTATTGTTCGACCGTGGAGGTACCACCGTTTGCCTGATACGAATTGCGTTTCGAATGGAGAACTGAAATTATCTTTAAGTAGTATTGAAAAATAGCAAGACATTTACATAAATATGCGCAAAGATCCAGTTCGGTTTGTTGAATGCTGGTTCATCTCTATGTTATCAAATTTATGTAAATTATAAAATAATTTCATATATAAGTTATTTTTTGTAGTTCAAATCTTAGATAGAAAATATGTGTGTATTCAAAGAGAGACAATATATGTCATTCGCCGCCTCTTTTCCAAAACGAAATACCTTACTGGTAGTAGTTTACTGACGTACAAAAAGAGTTATGTAAAGAATCTACTTTGAATAAAAAGATTCATACTCATAAGACACCTAGATGTGTCCATTGTAAATTTTGCTATGGATTAAGAGGAACTGCACTTCATTGACGTCACACGCAGTTCAACGATCTACATTGATGCGGACTTAACAGCTTCTAAACATAACAGAAAACCGTTGCAAACGATAAATCAACGGAAGAAGGGATTCACAAACAACATGATCAGATTTACGTGGCGTTGCAAGTCGGTATCCAAAGGGAGACCATAATCTACTTTTCCATATTTTGTCCTCCCCTCTTGCCTTGCTTACAAAACGGAGTAAAAAAAAAATTTTCACGTTGTGAACGTAAGTTGCCAGACTATTTTTAAAAATCAGTTTTCTTGAAATATGATTCTAATAACGGAAATTATTTAAAAAAGTTGTCGTATATTTGTGAAAGTTGTGAAGGATATTACTAATATAAAATATAAGATAATAAATAGGAGACTGTTACAATATAATATGTATTATATAATACATAAGTATATTATATAATATAACTTTATGCCTTCTCTGTACCACATACTACAAAAAAAAGTGTGTCTTATAGATTTGCATATATTACCTATACTTAATTATACATGTTTAATATTTGCTTATCTATTCACTTTAAATGTAAAAAAAAACATATATTATGCCCTTTGACATATAAGAGAAAGATCCATTCCACCGATTTCTGGTAGCTATGAATTGATATAGAACTTATTTCTAGTATAATCTCGTAGCGTGTTAATAGTATACAAAACACCATAATTAAACTTCTTTATTTATTTTTAATAAGTACTAAGTAGTTTATAGGTTTCACTTGTATTTTTTTGATATCGCTACTCAACAGTTTAATGATGTTAAATTATGACTCACTAATGACGTTTATATAGGTCTAACTTCCAAAGTAATGCTCGTATTAGAAATTCGTTATATTTAGGTTTAAGATGAAGGGCCATCATAGCCGTTCGGGGGTTGGAACTACTTTTCGGAGTTGTGTGTTAAATCAAATTATATCAACATAATTTCATTCAAACTATATTCATTACGAAATTCTGTTTGAACGTCAATAAAATGCTATAACGTGCGACGCGTTATAAATGTCGTTTTAGACAAGAGACAGAGAAATAAATTTTGTATAGTTGCAATATTTTTTACGATTTTGTGCAGGGTATGAAGCTTTCTCAAAATTGATTATAGCATAGAGCACACTTCAAAACGATGATCTGTTGATGCACCGAGATATTCTTGTCTACCTCACGAATCCAAACCTAGGACCCCAAGCATTCATACCGCATATGATTCTATTATCTTATTTTGTATGTCATCTGGATTCATCGGTTTCTAATATTATTATATCATAAATAAACATATAAATAAGTACAAGTATAAATAGCAGACGCTTGTAGTGGAATATGTACGTAAGCGAGATTGATCCAATTAATCCAATTAATTGGTGCGTAAACATTCAGTAACTCAGATTAATTGGGCTCTTGTAATCCTATCTCCCGAGGCTGTATCGTTGTATTTCAGCAGTCAATCTTTGGAGCATCACTGTATTATTTTTTATAAGCCAACTGTTTTTTATGAGCTTATATAATAACTTGCAGTATATGTACTGTTGATGGCCTTCTATGTCGTGTACATATTAATATAAAAATTATTTAACATTGAAGGCTATTATTGATTTATAGGCTTTATTGTATTAAAGCTGTTCGACAGGCGGACTCAATGCCAAGAGGCATTTTTTACCGGTAAATCCTGATCATAAGTAAATATATATTATTACTTTGTGTTAGAACAGTGCCGAGGTTTCGTTTTACTGAACTAAATTCATTTTTAATACTCGGTATAAGTTTTTTCTTGGAAACTGATTTTGTAACCGAAAAGTAAGAGAAACTTCTACGGGTAAACGGGAAACGAATAGCGCCTCTACTAACACGTTTTTGAACTACGAATGTTTTAACTTTTTAATTAAAGTCAAATATCACAAAATGGCGATATACATTTGACTTACTTTTAATAATATTTACAGGAGACAAAATATGAAAGCTGAAAGATGTTGCCATTTATCCATACGACAGCATAACTTATGCAATCATATCGTCACATATTAGGTCTTAGTTGGACCGTTGAACATAATAATGCTAAAATACATCGTTTTCAAATATTATTTTTAATTATGGGGCTTCAGAAAACGTTAGGTTGGTTTGACTTTTTAAACAAAACAAATGAACGTGTTATTATTATTTTGTAAGGAGGGGTAATGATTCAGATGCGTGTTACAGGTTACACATTTTGCATGAGGAGAAGTGATGTGTTTAGATCATTATTTTAATACGTATGTACGTACGTATGATCAAACGGTCAAGTATTTACTTTAAGAACGATAAATAAAAGTTTATATATAGAGTAATAATTATATTTTATCCGGAGTCATTTAGATTGTAGCCGCTTTCAAAGACTATAATCAATTTTCAACCTGAATCAATCTTGTCATGTCCTAAGGCAGCTCACAGCTGTTCTATCCCTATCTTTGGTATCTTTGGTACTGTTAATTCGTATATTTAAAACATTGAAAAGCTTTCTGTGGTTAACTGCAGTGGCGTATTTACTTCATATAGACTTGCACTGCAGATATACTGCAATAACCTCAAATTTTTAACTAGGAATGATGTAACATAGCTTCAAACAGGTAATACATAACACTAACGTAGATAATTTAAAGAAAAAAACATTAGAAGTGTGTTTTTATATACTCATTACAATTTGTATCTATTAATAAATTATATTAAAGTGTCTGTGGATTCAAAGTTATCAACATTTTGTCTACTTAATTTTACAAGCAAAATATAAAAATCTGATTTCTTACATCCAGAAACCAGCCGAATCCATTTTAAGTTTTTTTTCACGTTACGATAAATTAATTTCACATAGATTTTTAACCTCCGCTAACTGATTTAGTTAGAAACTAGTTTACAATTAACTAAATAACTTCAAAGATTTCCGAAAAAAACGTTGACGCAAGAACAGTAAAAAGTTTGCGCTCATCATATCATCATAATTATAAAAGGTATTATATTTATTTAAAGGACAGCGTTATTTCACGGTGGCTTATTGCCATTAATCTCGTTTCAACATTAGCTGTTTTTCGTTCAACAATAAGAGCGTTTATTCATTGGAATAGTAACTCTTTTGTGCCCCGACAAGACTCTTTTGTTTTTGATTCGCTGACTTACACAGACATTGAGATTTATTTAAGTCGAGTCTAATTACTAATAAAGAAAAATTAAATGTATTCGGCATGTTTTTATCTCGGTTCAATGAACGAAAAGTTACTTTTAAGCAATCGTGGAATGAGCGACAATGTCCATTTATTTATAAAATCGATATAAACGTCGCTGCGCGTTTAGAAGATGGCGTCTTTTCACAGAAAGAGAATTTCAGAATATCCGTGGGAATAGAGGTGATAGAGCAGGTGGAACAGAGGATAGAACGAGATTGCCCAAACAAGTACCACTGTCGCCTTTATAATACGCCGTGCTGCAAGTGTTGTATTTCAGCTAGAGGGGTGTGGCTATCAACTAAAAAGCGACTATCTTAGCCTTCAGCCTAAGAAGATCGCCTCGCGTTGAAAAATAGTTTCCGATAGTACTTCCCATATTGTTAATGATCGAATATGGATATCAGTAGGCTGCAGTGACCACTAACTATTAAGTAGTCTGCATGCTCGTTTGTTACAGTTCATAGATATTTAAAAATTAGGACTAGAAGTGGTAGTGATAGGGAATGAAGTGCCTATCAATATAGATAATACTGGGTAGAACACTACAGAGTAACTATTCACTATAATTAATTATTTATTAATGAAGCTAAAATATTTGACTAACAAGAAGTGTTTTACGTGCCAAGAAATGTTTGCAAAGTCGCTTGTTGAAAATATTCATATCAGTATAAGCGTCTTATTTTATATATAAAATGAAATCATTTTATATATAAAATAAGACGTGACTTCATTTTATATATAAAATAAGACGCTGTTCAAATAATTTGTCAATTTTTAAACTTTGGATATGGCGTATATGTTGGAGGCATACTAGTCAATAAATAATAATATATTATTTCAATTATAATTACGGTACTAAACTGGACAAAATACATCCATAGACTATCCATATTATCATTTAAGAGACAACAAATATATACATCGAAAAATAAAAATGTGACGTAATTATTCCATAACATGCTTATTTTAAGCTGAGTTGAGGACTCGTGTAAAAATGTCAAGAGGTCATACTTTTCGAAGTCCATCTTAAGAATTTTTATCGTAGTAATAGAATATGGAGATCATCAAGTTATATGTGTATATATTATCCAATGGCGCTGTTTTATTGTATTTATGTCACAAAGATTTTCCGCTCTCTATAACACATCTAATAGGCGTAAAATTCATAATAGTGACTAGATATTAGTACTATCATGAAATGTGGGAGAACTGTAGTTCAACCGAGGAAGTACCACTGCCGGCCTCGTAATACGCCGTAAAGCATTACTTGTGTTTGACTATTTAACATCAGGTGGTTTGCTTACTCGTTTGCTACTCTTCTCACCTAAAAAATAAATAAATAAAACTATTCTTGTACAGATATGGGGGCCTAGTGAAATAGAATACATTTCCACGCGTTCCAATTTTTACTTGCGTTTGTCAATATGTGACAATCGCATTTGCATGATGAGTGTGGTACAACAAGAGAGACGCTTTGATTGGTCGAATAAAAACATAGAAATACTGAACACGAATAGACCACATTACTTTTATTTGTTTATGTTATCAATATATTCTGCTATACATATATTTTAAGAATGCTATTTGACACTTAGATTATAAATTGTAAAGAATGTATTCCGAAAATGTACGTATCATAACGTTGAACTGAAGAGAAACTATTTGTTTATAGCGCTGTAGCACTTATCAATTATTATAAATGACGGTGCTCCGTAGCCACATCTTTAAAATATGTGATACATTGTACCAAACCTAAAATGCCCGTTTCTATGTTAAAATTTCATTAGAGTGCTAACAAAATATAGCGCAGCGGTGCTTGCTCGGCAGCGGAGAATTTGATTATCCTGCATATTGCGACAAAGAGGTCGACTTGAAAGCGAAACGCTAGCGGTAAAATGGTTTTTGTTTTCTTTACAGGCATACAACTGTGAATTCCGAGTTTATAATCACGTATATTCTTACCTACTTGTTAGTTACTTACTACTTCGTTACTACTCAAACACATTGGTGAGTAAATTTATGTATGTAATGTAACGATACCAAATCTTTAATAGGGTATTAGAATCAATATCATAATAAACAAATTAGTGACATCATATTGGTGTAACTAATTTCTCAGAAAATAAGTTAAAATTTCACATTAAGCATACACTATGTAAAAAAAAGAATTATAAAATCAATGGTTACATAAATGATAAAAATGTATAGTCTATAATACCTCCAACATTACTTGCTCAGTTAATTTAAATCATCATAACATCATCTATCAACATCATCACATCATAGTCGTCATCACAACTAAATTTAAATGAAATCACACATGTAATACAGGGGGCTTTCCAACAAACAAGGAATCGTCAAAATCGGTTCATGGAGTAAATAATTATCATTAAACTTAAAATAAACATTGTGACAAATTGATAACCTTCCTGTTTTTCAAGTCAGTTAAAATGTGAAAAAGAATCTATAGTATGTTTATTACAAAAATGACAAGATACGGAAAAAGATGCCTATATTATCTTAGGATTCAATTTCCTTATTTCCAATTGTACAAAGGCTTATAATATTTTGAAGAACCAATACTCAGAGTAAAAAAACTTCTGCGTGGCGGCCGATGTAATATGCTCGGAGTTGTTGTGAGAGCTTTCGTAAATTCATTTAATATTTCAAAAGCTGTTCGAAAAAGGCGTTCTGAAGTTCGCAAATAGGCACTGAGAACTAAAATCGTGGAGCTTTCAAGTACCTATCGCCTTTGCTTTTAGGACGTTTACGTTGCTGTGCATATAGCCAATTTTATTACAATACGAGTTTGTAAACGAAATTCTGTTCCAACATACAAGTTCTAAATCTGTACTGAAACCGACCACTGAAAAATTTTGTTACATCTTTTTCGAAGTTTATAAACTGCAAATTATAGGAAGTGACATTTTCACGTGCAAGTTTCATAAAAAGTGTTTTAGCTATTTTAAGAAAGACAAAGGTTTTAAATTGGTTTTTGCGCTTAAGCTCGCGGCCACACTTTATGCATCCTTATTACAAATATATTCTTATTATCCATAAACTTCATATATTTTACGTTACTATATTAAGTTTATTATATTATTCCAAGTGTCTCATCAGTGTACTTGCGTCTTGTATGCAAATAAGTAGAGAATTCCGAAAAAATGTTAAGTGGGAGTTGGACTACCGTCAGAATTATAAGTAAAATAAAATATTTTGTATCTCAAAACATAAAGTTTCTCACTTAAAACAGTTCTCGTAGTTTTTTTCAAGTTCTACTTTCCTTTTTTCCGATTACCGAATAGTTAAAAGATAGAGAAGGAAGTTCTGAATACAATTTCAATGACATTATAATAAAAAAATGGTATTTAATAATCTATGCACTCCAACAAAGTTTAAGCCTACTATTCCTTAGCAATATGTCTTCAGTGATATGTTTGGTTAAACTATTTTTCATTTCTCCGCTATTTTATGGCATAACAGCTCAGCTTCATGCGTTCTTTCCAAATTTAGTCGATGTAGTTATAGTAATTAAGAAAAATGGCTAATAATATAGTATTGTCTTTTTTTGCCATTTGGTGGTGGAACTCTAAAAGGATGTTATTTCGAAAGAACGTACAAACATGGCAATTTACCTATATCGATCGCTGCATCATTTCAAAACATAATAAAAATGTGATCGTTTTCTTTATAAAATTAATGAATAACACAAATTAATTTTCGAGAACGAAAGAGACGTGTTTTCAGCTCGCTTGTCGACACGCAACTCACAATATGGCGGTTTAAATTATATTTCGCGCGTTGAAAACGAAAATTCAAAAAAAACGGTTGCGTGGTTTTTGTATGAAATTTTTGTATTTTGTATGAAAATATAAAGGTTTACGATTTTACGATTGCATTTTTGCGATAAAAACGTTTTTGTTTTTTTTATTTGTGGCAACAATATACACATGTATAGACCATTTTCTAACCTACTCGTGTATGCTAGTAGAATATGAAAGGCTTTCGTAGGCTTCGACCCCGATTAATATTTGAAGAGCTGTTCTAAGCACGGGAGCTGCTCTCCCCGAGATTGGGAGTATTTGCATTCCTTTGGGTAATATGAAATTTTACAAAAATACTATGTTTAGTCTGCGACTTCATTCGAATACCTTTAGTTAATGTTAGTCTTCATAATCAAGGTGTATTAGATATTAATAAATAAAAACGTAGGGTAGATGTGATAGTTTCTAGTAATAGATTAATCTATTACTAGAACCTGTCGCCAATTTTCCTCCCGCCACCGCAGTTTAAGTGTGATCATGAGCCATGCAGTTGGTACGAAATATCGGCAATTAAAAAGAATTAATCGTGAGTACCCGTTATATAGTAAAATATTTCATAGGTTGCATAGATTGTTATATCATGTTAAAAGTTCGTATATACGTTGTTTACTAGGGGTTCATCCCTCTCTCGCATTTCTGAGATGAACGATGTAACGTGTGGTATGCGTCCTCAATAAACCTACAGGAATCTTACTCCAAGTTTTATTTAGACTTGAAATCCAAGAAGAGGCAGTACACGCCATGAGGCGGCATGGTAAATAAATGTTTAAATATTTTGTATACTTTACCTTACATTCGTGCATGCAAATTTTATATTTTTATCAATATTAAAATATGTAAATAAAATTTTGAAGGAAAATTCAAACTGTTTATTTGGTACTTATAATAATGTCATACATCTTGCCATCAGTTAAGGTATCATTATTTTCTGGCAAAAGGCAAAAGTCAAGGTATCCAGTAGCGTTACCTGGGGCCTTACGACTGACTATATTTCGAAGGCCTTAAGTATTTGGGTGATCTTATTTTAAACAATCAGTA
The DNA here is from genome assembly GCA_018251015.1 of Phocides pigmalion okeechobee. NCBI lineage: Eukaryota > Metazoa > Arthropoda > Insecta > Lepidoptera > Hesperiidae > Phocides > Phocides pigmalion. The sequence goes on along the minus strand of DWON01008646.1, from coordinate 196 downwards.
AAATTGATTAATATAAAGAAATGTCTATTTCTTGCCATGAGAAAAAAGTATATGTAATTTTTTGTTTCAAGAAAATTTTACTTTTAGAAGAAAGAAAAACAGTCAAAAATTCAATAGAACTGGAGTTTCGGCGTTTTTTTATTTTTATTATGAAAGAGTAAGAAACGGGCATGCAGGCCACCTCATGTTAAGTGGT
>DWON01008645.1:0-11985 GCA_018251015.1 Phocides pigmalion okeechobee | reverse complement strand
AACTAAAATGGATGCCTCGCTTTGAAGTATAGCCGGCATCCGCACCTCTCCAACCGAAACACAAGTAATGCTTTACGGCGGATTATGAGGGCAGTGTTGGTACGTCCCCGGTCAAACTATAGTTCTACCACCACGCGAATTTCTTTATTTTGAGGTTTACCCCCAAGGGCCACACCAATTATTGGACACCTAGCAACTTGAATAAAAAAATGTTTTTTTATATAACAGAAAGCCTTGTCGTATATAAATTGCAATATTAAACGAGTAACGGTCTCAAGAAGTTAACAACATAATCTTTTGTATTATGTATGCGTGACCGGCGCGTATATAAAGCCGATATTCCATAGAATATCTCGTCATCCTGTACAATAAGAGGCTTCTGTAGACAATGTATAAAACATCAATTTAGAATGTTTACACCAAAAAATATTACAATAAATTTAGAGTGTACGGCACATTATCATTATCATCATTACTATTATCATTATCATAATTAAAAACATCAACCAGTATTATATACTATTGTCTTTGAATCATTGATTCAATGACAATCAATTAATGAATCAATCAAACAAACAATTAATTCACCGCATTAAAAGGTGGGAGAACTATAGTTCGAACGGGTAGATACCACCGCCCCCTCATAATCCGGTAAGGTACGGTTGTCGGCTATACTTTGAAGCGAGGGACTATCTTAGTCCTCAGGAGTAGCAACATGTCTACGTTCGAGCTCAGATGGGATTTCGGTCATGTTTGTTGTTGTACGTGGATGACTATGGGCTGCGACTACTTAACAAAGGTGGTTTTTTCATGCTCGTTTGCTACTCTTCTCACATAAATAAAAGATCAATCAATCAACAATTTAAAGACAATTGTACATGAGAAGTTAAATCTAGTCACGTTGGTTGATATAAAATTTTTACATATACTAACAGAAATCTGTTGTTATTTACATCTACAGTTAGATTCGTCAGTGGTTTAGGTACACGGGTAAATACAGGTTTTTGGTCTTCCATTAATTGGCGTTGATTGGACGACGTGGATTTTATTCTATTTTTATTTTGGATTTGCTGGAACCGAAATCGTGTTAGTTTAGTTCAGTCGTGAATTTGTCAGGTATGTGTATGTATACAATCAAAACCTCAATTCTAAAACCTTCAACATCAAAAACGACTGTCATCATCACTAAATACAAAACCCGTGTAATTTAAAATAAAAAATTCATAACAACTATCACCATTATTATCATCATGGGTACGAGAAATTTCTCACAATAGGACGGAATAGCCTATAATACGCCACGTTAGCAAAATGGAGATTGGTAAACTTCATACAACTCTTTACTTTACAAGAATTACGAAGAAGACGTTTCCTCATGATTTTCTTCACAGTTACAACAAATGATAATTATTTTATTGCACGCATATGATTTCATAAAATTGGCACGTGCCTGAGATTTGGACCTCAGACTCTCCTTGTAAGAGGCCGGAATCTTAACCTCTAAGATATCCCTCACATACATCGCATACTTCGCAATACTAGAAACTAATTCTATAAACGGCCCCTTTGCTCTTTCTTAGAAGCTACAATTAAATGAATGATTTCCGAGAACGAGTCACATTTTAAGCCTCTTGATGGCACGCCAAGTTGCGAAGTTACAACGTAAAGTGATTAATTGTTTCAGTTTTGTGTACAAGGTGAAAATCCTTTCGATGGTGAAATAATGTTAATTTGTGGTAATTTTGAAGAAAATTTTGACAACTTTCTATAAAAAAAATTTTGTCATACGTACATACAATTACAGAGTTACATTTTAAGCCTCTTGATGGCAAACCAAGCTGTGAAGTTACAACTTTAAATGATTAATCGTTTCAGTTTTGTATACACAATGAAAATCCTTCAAATAATATTTATGGTAATTTTGAAAGGAATTTTAAGAGAATAATTTTGACAATTTATGACCACAAACCCTTTGACATACTAACATACTATTATTACCCCTACTTCTTCTGCCTTTTAGTAGCAGTGGAAGTTGAAATTAGGCATATTTCGAGGCATTCCTTTTTTATGTTGGAGACGCAGGGAACGAGAGTGCAAACCATCTGATTTGCGTTCTTATCTAGCACATGAATACATAACATAAAGCTACTGTCATCATCAAATAGCTTCATATGATTGTTGAAAATGAAGTGGCTACAATTAAATAGATGACTTTCAAAAACGATGTACATTCTAATACATATGTAGACACATACACACGTAACCTAACATAAATTACATAACATATGCGTACATACATAACCTAAAAGGGACTTTTATCACTAAATAATTTTATAACTGTCTTAAAAAAACAGGACTAGAGCTAACAAAAACGGTTTTCCTTTTTAGTAACAAAGTAGCTACAATTAAATTAGATGACTTTCAAAAACGATGTACATTCTAATCTAATACATATGTAGACACATACACAAATAACCTAACATACGTTACATATTTTTTTATTGTGAAAGAGTAAGGACCGGGCATGCAGGCCACCTGATGTTAAGTGGTCACTGCAGCCCATGGACAACCACGTCCAATCTCAAATAGAACAGAAGTTCTATTTAAGGATGGACGCGGATGCGTTCCTACTCTGGAGGACTGAGATGGACGGCTCCAATAATGTGTATCCGGCAACCACATCTCCCCAACCGAAACAATACATGAAGAACATTGCTTTACGGCGGATTATGAGGGTGGCGGTTACCGCCCGGGTGAGCTCTAAAGGCTCTACCACCTTTGATTAGTAACAAATATAAAAAACAATTAAAGTTGGCACCAAAGGACGAGGTAGATTACGAAGTCGATAAAACACAGATTAACTCAATATTTTATTGGGAATAATTATTTTCATAATACAATAAATACACAATACATTGTGATAATCAACATTAATGTGTATAATATAACCATATATCTAATTATTATTAACTAAAACTTTAGTTAGTTTTATTCAAAAAACCTTCATTGCCACGGAAATCGGAAATAATTGAATTGATTGAATCACAAATTGTAAGTTTCCATAACGTAACCGTCTAACACTTGAACCTTTCTACTCTAACACTGATTACTTAGAATTACATGATATTATTTTAAAACATTCGATTATTTGACTATAGATAAAATAAACTATTTTTTTAAATCACATTTGTCCTAATATTTTTATTTTTAACATTTAATATTGCGCAAAATAGACGAACACGACAATTTACACATTTTCAAAATGCTTAAATCAGTGTTTTTATGTGGGAAGTGTAGCAAACGGGCATGCAAACCACCTGAAGTTAAGTAGTCGCAGCCCATAGACTTCCACGTACAACAACAAACACGACTGAAATCCTATCTGACCTAAAATAACGTAAATGACCTAAAATAAAATGACCTAAAATGGTCGCCTCGCTTCAAAGTGTATCCGGCAACCGCACCTCTCCAATCGAAACAAGTAATGCTTTACGGCGGATAATGAGAGCGGCGAAGGTACCTCCCGGCCGAACTATATTTCTTCCACCTTTAAAATTACAATTAAAAAGTTATGGCTAACACGGCTTATCAGAAGTGATAAAATGATGAAGACTGTTTTCGATAATCTCTGTATATTCATATAAGTTTGATCCACGCCGCCGGTGACAAGAGAGCTGGTTCATATCTCACGCAGAGAATACTATTCAACGCGAGAATGCGTCTAGCAATCTTGGGTTGCAATTAAAACGTAAATAAGTTACAGTGCAGATGTGTTTAAGAGAAAAGTAAGTGTCAAATATTTAAGGCTTCACGAGGATTGTGACGTCAGTCCACGTCGTTTCGTTTTGAAGACGTTATATAATCTTCTTATAGTCAGTTCTTGTGAGGTAGAATAATATCGTTCGACCGGTAGTATTGCCACACTCACTTCAGCCTTGTTTGAGGTTGTATGGACTTCAATGGATAGTGGGAGCATTTAGAAAGGCCATCTGTAAGTCTATTTGTTGTTTTTCATTATGCCTTTTCTTTAAAACGCATAATAACTTCACGTTATACATATTGGTAAGTCCCTTGTCGATCCGTACAGATATCTTATCAAATAGGGAATGTCCGTGATAACATATATATTTATATATTTTTTAATTTAATAGTTTGCCGTCAATGGAACCTAAAACACTGATTACAGCATTATGAAAAAACATTATACATTTGAGCCACCACTCGAATCCAAGCCGAAACAAAATGGCGGGCTTATGTCACTTGTGAAAGCGCGCGAATCCTAAAGCTATATAATCTATATTTAATAACACAATATAACAATCCTCAGTCGTTAACTGTCTTTTTATAGAATGGGATGTCTTAGTGCACTTTTTGCCCACTAGAGGCACCACTGTATTTCGATACACAAAAAAATAAAAGGGAATACATTATTTATTCTTTTAACAATGTACTTTGTGATAACTAAAATGAAATATAACTTTATTAAAGATGTAATAGCAAGAAAAAACATACAAAATTGTAAGAAGCTTCAAGTTTGAATATAAAGACCATTATTTCGAAATAATGTAGTAGATATTTTTGGAAATAAAGATAAATTATTGCTTAAAAATATATATTTTACATGAGTCAAACTCAATACTAACTTTCATAATTTAATAATAATTTTATCTGTAATTTTGTATCTGTTATACAATTGCACAGTAGCGTCCTCTATGTAGAGTTTGACATAAAACATCCCATTAAATTTCACATCTCATTAACATCAATAAAATATTACAGACTATAGAATTCTACAAACTTGTACTACAGAGAATAGATTTATATTTTTTACGAGTAGTAAAAATAATTTAGAGTATGCAGCGAAAAATATATCTCTTTGTTTTGTATTATTTTTCAAGAAAATATATCCTTTTTCAAGTTGTGGAACTAAAATGTGATATGTTCTAATATTGTACATCAATATAATATTGATTAACACTTCCACTGCGGCGTACAACTCTTTTGTGTATCGCGGCGTAACGCTTGCGGTTTTCACACCTGTGTTGTACGTACAAATCTGTATGGATTAGGGGTAAACAAGTGCTGTGTTTACGTCAGCGCTACAAGACTGGGGCGGACATTACGTCTGTGTATTCGTAGGTGCTACACAGATGCTAAAAATACAATATTTCTGTGTCGACGCATACAGTCTAGAGAAATAAGCTCCAGTTTAGTGCCGGCTCCCGCACTGACCCCGATGAACGCCGCAGTCAAAGTGTTAAGAAGCGTATTTTTGGAATAATTCCAGCAAAATAAGAACTCTTTAAAATCCTTTGTGCTCAAGTTTTAAAATATTTTTAAAATAAACATGGAGGTAGATCACTGGAAGTCGGAAACAATTTCAAAAAATTACAACTAATTTTCAAAATTCCAACGTTACATAACGACGCAAGTAAATTCTATTTTTATTTACATTAACATTAATTCCTCTCATTTTGACCTTTCTTTTATAATTACATTTTTTTACTTCACTACCTTTTATAATCTGGATATGCTTTCCATACGATGACATTTTGGCGATGACAGACTAAAAATGAAATTATACAGATAATAGAAATAACAATCATTATGACATAAATAATGAGATTAAAATATAGTTTGTCAATTTGGTAAATCTTTTTCTTTATATTCTTATATTTCATCAGATTTTGCGTTTGAAAATTTAATTTTTGAATAAGTGTTTAACTTGGTAAGTTATTAATTTTGAACGACTTTTGAACATGACAAGTTTAAAAATTTTGAACGAGTTTTAAATATGACTAGTTATTAATATTGAACGAGTTTTGAACATGTCAAGTGTAATAATTTTGATCAAGTTGTGAACATGAAAATTTAAATAATTTGGAATGAATTTGAAAATTACAAGTTTAATAATTTCAAACGAGCTTTGAACATAAGAATTTGAATAATTTTAAATGAATTTGAATATTACAAATTTAACAATTTTGAAAGGGTTTTGAATATGACAAGTTTAATCATTTTGAACATATTTAGACACAAAACAGGTTTAATATTTTTAAATAATACCTTTTCTACTGATTTTACGTTTATAATAAATTATCTAAATATTTGTTTTGAAAATAAGTACGTATTTTTTTATTAACATAAGCAAATTTACACAGATATTAAGAACAAAAGAATGAACGAAGAACATTTGTATGGTTACTACGTTCTTAGTTCTGTAGTTTTAATTTTCAAAATATTATTTTATTCAATCATTTTTAGTCTGTCCGCCATTACACGAGCTTACACATTAAAAGCTATAAATAGCACAATGTTAAATAAAATTTTAAAATACTTAGCAAAAATAATTAAAAAAGCAATTCTGATCTGTCATGAGACAGTATCTACTTGCATTCAAAATTCAAGAGTAAAAAATATAGTTTTAGCCTTCCCCTACGTTGATTAATGATTTTTTTATTTTTTTTTAAACATTGAGTCTAAACAACATTAATCTGAGCCTTTTACTAAAACTTTGATAGCGGCCATCTTTAAATTCCTTAAGATATAACAATAAGTATTGCCTAATTACCTAAAAATAAGTTGTTTTTTTAACTATGACTGTGAGTGATACTACATTTTGAAAAATATTAACAAAAATCAAATACAAATAGTATAAATTTTAACTGATATTCTCGCAAATTTTAAAAACATACATTTGAAAGCGCAGAATATATAGATTTAAATATATATAAGATCTAGATTGGTCTACATCGAAAAACTTGCAAACACATTGGATATTTTTAGCCTGTGTAAAGTTTGTTATCTTATGGAAATAAAAAAAAAATTGGAATAAAGATCTCTATGTAAACGCCAATGGGTCGGTGTTATTGTCATTTTACAATTGTGTACGAAATAATTAAGCCCTTTATAATTATATGTTAAATATTTTAAAGATGGCAGCGTCAAAGTTTTTCAACACAGAACCACTATGTCGACATTCGTCCTAATGTCGTGGTGTCGATGGCTTCGACTGTGGTTGCTTCCTAGCAACGGGTACTCACGATTAACGATTTCATTTTTTTTGGTCATGAATACCCGTTACATAATAAAATGCATAAACAATAATGTCATTAGCATCTTCATCAACAACATAATCCTAAAAGAAGTTTACGAGAACATGATCCTGTTTGGAGGCATTTTGCGCGGACGATGGCTGAGGCTGAGACGGAGCTGCCAGTCGCTCGGCGTTGTCGCCTGCGTGGGGTGCCCCGCATGTACATGGTACAGTGCAACCTTAATATAAAGTACCTCAATATAATCATTTTCTCGATTTAACAAATTCTTTGTAATCCCCTTGAATTGTCCATTAGAGCCAATGTAAAATATCCCTTTACATTACGATCATTTTTTGCGAACAACTTCTTTATAACGAATTTTCAACTATCAAAAAAGTGTAAATACCTCTAATTAACGAATTTTGTCACCTCAAAACTTCTATACATAACGTTCTCACCAATATGTGACCTATAATCCCAATATATGTGATTCAGCCGCGACAGATTTTGCGAATAAAATTTTTTTACCTCTTTATAACAAATTTTAGACCAACCTTCCTCAACATAATAAACCTCAGTTTTACGCATTACTTGATATAACAAATATTTACTTGTCCCCTTGCGATTTGTTATATCGAGGTTGCACTGTGTTAACAAAATTATAAACGAAAGTTTTCATGTTAATTAAATTATGTGATGTAAATTTAAATGTTACATGAACTCAAAAAAGAGTTATCAACTTTTAAGTATTTATTTAACGTTGAATTCTGTTAAAATGTGTAATTTTTATGACAACTATAATGAAATAATTGATAGAAATAATAATTGTGAAATTGCTTGTTAATGCTCGCAAAATAAAAAATCAGAATGCCATACATGTCCAAGCGTCATGCCATGATTGCACGGCAATTATTATTCATTATGAACTATTTTTGTATGTATGCAGCCGTTGTAAATAAATTGATTTTTAAACATAATATTCACTGAACTACAGGTTTCCGTAGAGATGATACAACTTTTTATGTTAATGCATATTTCTATGCATACATTCTGCTATGCTGTGAAGCAGCAAATTTGTATCCGGCCAAATTATGTTAAGTTGTCATTGCAGTCCATATACATCTGTTAATGATTTTAAATAGGGCAAGTTGGACCCACAAAGGCTATCATTTCTGGTAAATTAACTAATTTGTCACTAATTGCACGGCGTTAGCTGAGACATGTCCGTTTCGCGGCATGCGCTGTGACAGTTTGTTTTTATTTTTTTTTTTCTTCTTATGTTTTTAATTGTTTTTGTTTTTTTTATCATTATTACTAATTATGTTTTAAAGTTTATGACGAAGTTAGTTTGTTATGACTATTAATTAATTTAGTTATTAATTGTAGTACAATTTTTGTAATAAAAAAATGTGTCTATGTCACCTTTACTGTGAATAAAGTTTATTATTGCCTGACCACATGTTTCAAAAAAGGAACACATTGACTATACAGCATAATTGTCGACATATGTTCACAGTACAAAAGTTAATGCCACTCTTTTCATTTAAGTACTTAAACAAATTTAATTTTACAAAGGTGTTACTTTAACGTCCTTGGAACAGTTCTCCGTTCAGTGATATTAGTAGGTAAAAATAAACGAAAAAATAAAAGTAACAAATAGACAATAAAACAATAAGATGAATAATTTGATATATTATTTCTATATATCTATGGATAGCAATAAAGTTGTACATGATGGATCAATTGCAAAGTAAAACAATAAGTAAATAGGATATAAGCATACTTATAATATAGTATATACTATATAAAGCTATATAGATACTGGCATACATGTATGTAATTAATAAACATATAAATAAAAAGTTATATATTATGAATAGGAAATAAGCAATTATGCAAAAAAAATATTTGATATTTTATTTGAGCTGAATAATAATAATATTAGAGGAGTGTTTTTAGTTTCCTTTAAGTGTAATGGCATCTACCTCTTATGTTTCCATTCAAGAAATACATAAAGAATGTACGATATGATATAAATATGTAAATGGAAATTGACAGTACAAATGTAACTTATAGTATTTTTATTGTGATAACTTTGATTAGCTGAGTGAGTGCACCGCGCGAACTTTTAACGATTCCCGCATAACGCCTTACAGAAATACATATAACATTAAAACAGGAGAAACGTTCGGAGAAGATGCAAGTATTCTATGTACTACGAGAAAATGGCCTTAGGTACATAGTATTAATTATATGATAGTTCAACAATGAAGAATGCAAATTAAGAGTGATTTTAGGAGAAAAGGAGCCATGAAACAGCCAAATAAATGGTGATAGAGGCTGAGGTGCGAGGGTGTAGCCTTACCTGCCTGGCTCCCTGCCGGCCAAACAGAACAACAAACTAGTCAGCCCCAAGGTTTAACACTTTAAATACTATATTATACTATAAACATTATATATGGTTACTTATACACTAAATATTTATTCTAAATAAGTATAATAGGCAAAAGTATATGAATTTTTATATCTCCATTATTCAAAATATATGTGTGTATTGATGATCTGTGGACTTTAAGAATATGAGAACTCTAAGTAGTTACAAGTACAGCGGTACATTGTGACCATTGGGACTGTCCGATGTTGGAGATAGAATTTAGGAACAGAAAATGTATCCTGGCCATGTCGTCACAACAACCACAGTAAAGTAATTGCAGTAAATATTAACTCCATAGTATAGAATGTGTCTGAAGCTAATTGGCCCCTCACCATACTGTTGGACTGCTGCACAAGATCTGACTCATCTGTGGCAAATGTTGACATTGTTGTATAAAATTTAGTTCAGTTTATCTATGACGATAACTCATGAAATATAATAAAATACCAGCAATTAAAATCGTTAATTGTGAGAAACGGTTATACAGTAATATTATATGACATTTCATAGTTTTGTTAAAAAAAACTAAATAATTTTGTCAGCATGTTTGTTGTTTCATAAATAACTTATAATTTAAAATACTTATACAAAACTTTGTAAAACCCTGATGATAGGAGATTAATAATTTTTTGGATCATACAGAATGAATTATAATAAAAATTTTGTTTTCATATTTACTTACAACTAGTTTTAAATTTTCCCACAATTTATTATTATTCATGTGCATATATAAAAGGGTGGGGATGTTCAAGCTCCACCATACCACGCATATGGGAAAAACAATATTGATGTATTAACACTTGTATATTTTGCTTGTTACTTCCGTATTTGTGTTATTTCTATTTGACTGAGATAGCTGTTTAGAATTATAACTTTTTCTGTATCGATTTTAGGGAAAGCTAGTTAGTCCTTGAAAGTTTTTGACCTTAAGAATTCCCTCCCCCCATGACGGATCTACAGCTACGCCAATAAGTTATATTTGATATACGATTAGGTATAACACAAGATGTCTGTCGGTACTCACGATGCAGGAAGCAGTCGTACTTGAAGCAGCGGCGGCAGAAGAGCGTGTGGAAGGAGTGCATGGTCTGGTCGCGCGGCACGGACTCGGCCAGCGGCCCGTCGATGTTGGGCGTGCACTCGGGCGGCAGCGCGTCGGGGTCGCGCCGCGACGTCAGCTCCACGTACCTGTGGGCCGCGCGACGCACTTAAAATTACACAACCTATAAAGATTGTAAAGTTGCAGACATTTTTTGTAAAAATCTGATGTTAAAAAGTCTCTGTAGCTCAGGGAAGTCTACATTTAACCCCAAACAAGACTAAATTCCTGTCTGACGGCGTGTATCACAAGATTTGCTTTATGGTAGACTATAATAACGATGGTGGTACCTCATCAGTCAAACGTTGCAACTTTTTTCTAGCCCTTTTTTTGTTATGGATATGGATATCATCCACTGACATCCTAGACCCAAGGAAGATGATGGAAGTCAAACTTTTTATTAACTCAAACTATTTCTGCTCAGCAGCATTCCGAAGGCTACAGAATCCCAATTGGACAATTTGTCTGACATTAGATGGACCTTACTATTTGTTAGCTCAATACTTTATCATAATATTTAAAACTTTGCTTACTTCTCTCTTAACTCCTGAGCTGTGCCCTTATCGGGGAACTGTGAGCTGATGGCCTGGAAAATAGTGAATATTGGGAACTGCTTGTCATGGCTCGCCTTCTTCTCTCCCTCCTTTGACTCTTCTTTTTCTTTCTCTTTGTCTTTTTCCTTATCTTTTTCTTTCTGCTCCTTGGTGGCTTCCTTCTGTAAATTTATTTTGATGTATCAACTATAAACAACGAAAGTTATAAATTTTATGTTTTAATGATAATAGTGATCTTTGTTTCCACTGTGGAGACACAACAGAGAAATAAGAAAGCATGTTCCCATTTGAAAGATGTGATCAAGAATTCATGTTCTCCTTCACAGCAAGGCATTTCCTCAATTGGTGGTTTTTTTTTCCCTTTTAAAAATCTCTAAGAAGCAACTTACAAATAAATTAAAAACTTATAAATAGAATAGAAGCAAATAAACCACCGTAAAGCATTACTTGTGTTTCAATTACAGAGGAGCAGTTGCCAGCTACACTTTGAAATGAGGTAACCGTCTTAGTCCTCAGGAGTAGCAAAGTATCTACATTAAAGGTCAAACAGAATTTCAATTGTGTATGTGGTTGTCCAGGGATGTCTATGGGCTATGACTACTTAATATCAGTTGAATTGCATGCTCATTTGCTACTCTTCGCACATAAAAAAGGACTTTCAAAATTTACCCCTTTACAAGTTGTGATTTTCAAGGCCAAGTTTGAACTTTAAGGTCTGTTTATATGAACCATGTTTACTTTGGCATTCAGAGTCTATAGCACTAACTAGAGAGCATGTGTCTCACCTAAAGCCAGGTACAAAATTCTTGCCATTCCTGAGATTTCAGATGATTTGTATATTACATATACAAGTTGCAGATG
>DWON01008644.1:0-11986 GCA_018251015.1 Phocides pigmalion okeechobee | reverse complement strand
TTAAATAAAACTAAAAAACACGCTTTTATAAAAAAATCCATCTAAAAAAAGGTAAATAAGGAACAAAAGATTGCGTTGTGCATAGTATCAATAGATCACTGAAAAATCATGTATTTTTTTCTTCTAGTCAATAAGGCGATCGAAGCCGATAAACTGATTTCACATTGTGACGTTATAATGAAATATAACGTTTGAATTTGAATTCAAATTGCTATTTTACAGATTCATTCTAGTGGCCAGAGATTTCACTTGAACATAATCAATGATTTTAAGTATTTTATTGCGTGATTAATACGAGTTTGACATACTTTACGTTATTGTAGTTCCATGACCCTTCGTCTATCCATACAAATAATAAAATTCTAACTGATCGCTATCTTTACATAGAAGATATATAAGAAAAAGTTTTGTTAAGGGCAGTTATTAACATAAAATAATCCAAATAATATAGTAACATATAGCAGTAATTATCAGACGTTTTTCTATTTATCTTTGTGTCTGAACGTTTCTGAGTATTCATATCAACAACGGCTTAATTAATTTCAATTTTAATGTATTAGGAAAACTTCACTTAACATTTCATATACTTAATATTTCATATTATTTAAAACGGGCTATAAATAAAAAGTAGTGTCAGTTTAAAAATTGCGGGAGTGAGCAGATAAGATTTTTGGATATTAGAAAATTAAAAAAAAACTAAAATTAAAGCCCATTTGAAGGAAGTCGCGGCAGCAGCTAGTTTACTAATATATAATAACATCACCTGTAATACAAAATCACATATTAATCACCTGTAATACATAAATCTTACAAATTACATTTACACTACGCCGTCTTATGACTCTACATTATTTATATTTTCGAGAAAATCTTAAAGCAAACAAAATACAATTTTTGAGATTTTCTACACGTTTGTTTTACACATACATTAAGAGATATAAATAGTAAACACTCAATTACCCTACTTTGACATTAGATTTACATTAAGCCCGGAATCGAATCCGGGACGCTTTACGTCACAACTCGCAGCGTAGGCCGATCATGTTGCTAATCCCCCGCATAAATCGTACTTGATGTGAGATTACTCTGTTGTTTACAACTAGTTAACAATTTAAAACAATAACGAAAGCCTTCTTAACTAATAAAAACATCTGAAAACATTTCGTTCGCCAAACTACTTTTCCTAATGCCTCCCTTACCACGTTAACACGATTGTAGCGCTCCTTGCCGTGGTAATATGATTAAGAGGTGAGTTCGAATGGCTTCCACGAGCGAACCGACTTATTTCAGCCACTTAAGAACTTCCTAACGTTCTGTAACACAAAGTAACAAAGTCTAGAATCGAGGAAAACTAATTAAAATAAACAGAAAAAAACTTACAGTGCATGACTCTACAGCGAACCGCGAGCACGCAAAACAACGTAAGTTCTTTCCTAAGACACAGTTCTAAAGTCGGTGAGCAACGCCGTAATTAGAACCATGTCGTTTTAAGAGTATACACGAGAGACGTACATTCGTGTAATTGTGCGCACACGCTACGTTTTCGCTGGACGCAGCCTTTGAGGTTATACACTTAGTGTTGCCACATATAATTGAATTTGCCCCCATTTACGGAACTGCCACAGTTGCAAACCTCAATTAGTTATCGGTTTTCAGTTATATCATATCTAAAGTAATTAAAACTTTGGTGTCAGCATGCTGCGGTTACAAAAGGATATTGTAACGAGCTGAATAAATAATTAATTATTGCGTTGTCAAAGTCTTTTTGTGTATTTTGGGTGTATTTTGGAGTTTAGGAACGATTACAACTCTTTTTGTGTACCATTAATAGGCAAAGGTTCATATAACGTAAGGGAAAACAGTATTCTACCACACTGATGTAATAGGAATTGGTAGAGGAAGATATACGTTAATAACCAACTAGTGTTTAATGCTTTTCAGACCATCTATAAATCGTTCAACAGCAATTGTAACCCAATAATTTCAACTAGATCCACTAGTTTGTAGTGTCTTATGAACCCAAATGTACGCTTAATACTTATCTACTACTGGTCGCGTGTTCAATCCCTGACCGCATCCAATACTCCCTACATTTGTAGATCATTACATATGTACAATTTACAAGGCTTTTCACGCTTCATCTCATAAAATATTTCAGTTTTACGAATACAACAAGCGGTTCTTTCACGAGGGTACGTTTTTTTTAATTTTAAAAAGAAATTTGAAGTTCGAATAATTTCAATATTTGATTGCAATTGAGTAAATATGTTTACCTTTTGCTTTAATTTTATGTCGGGAAAAGTTTGATTGACCTAATTTTTTACTGGATCGAAGCCAATAGTAAGCGGTAGTAGAGTGACTGTGGTTTTTCAGAGTTTTTCACGTGTTTTTACGTATAATGGTTGTCTCTGTACAGTATTTAACTGGCTTCATAACTGAAAAATTAACCTAATCCACATAAAATAACCGATACAACATCAAATTTGAAAGTCGACAGTTGTAAGATAATATACGAGCTACATAATTTTATCCCGCTCATGAGGAAGGAAAAATATTGATATAACTGACTTTTATTTTTAAACACATCGTCAATTGAGAACGTACAGCGTGTGCATACAATAACTGACTTTTAGTATTAAAATAAATGAATTTTAAAGACAAACCCTATCAAAAGATTATATTTTACGTAAAATAAAATAAAGCTAATTAGAAACGACTGCAAAATTTAATGGTTACAGACCAACCACTTTTTTATATTTAATATTTTTTTAAACTACATATTTTCCATATTATTTATTTGTGTTAAACTTTAAACATCAAAGAAGGTGGACGTATTTATTAGAATGAAACATATTTATTCTATTACAGTGTTTAATCGGAGTAAAATTGTCTTGATAAGTAGCTTCCAATAAGATTTATTTATAAATTCTAATAAGTGTATGCTACACCGGCTACTACTAACTATACTAGTAATTACATATACGTATAATATTTAAAATTTACTTATACATTTAATGGCTACATTTAAATGTTAAGTGTATGAATTGAGACTACATTTGTGTTGTTTCTTTCGCATCACAAAGTGATTCTATCTATCATTTGTTGATGACAACGTCAGCGTTCCTATACAAGTCAGTATCTTTCCAGTGTTATAGATCATTCAGGTGCCTGACTCGACTGATTAGGTTGCTGATTTAATTAGCGAGTTGCAAGTTGAGTTTATTAAGTGGCAACACTCTAAGCGAGGGAGAAGCGAGAACGACAACACTGGATGACAAGTTGTCCGCTGTTCCGCTTACCGGTACGTTTTGTTCTGCATAAATATTATTTGACAATATCACTAATGTTTTCTCCTACGAAAACATTGTTTGGATAACACATGAGTGTTTTGTGTTCTGTTAAGTGATGCAGTGTTGTACCGTGCGTAGAAAGTGATCGGGCAGTCGGGTCCGAGGTGAGTGAACTTGTCCGTAAGGCTTTAGCCTTTAGCCTGGCTCCTCTCGTTTTAACTTACTGGCCAGTTACAAGATGCGGTTTGATTGTCAACCGGATTCAGTAATCCAGCTCAATATCTTGTTAACTCTAGCTAAACCTTGTTTGAAAAAAGTTCGTGTAAAATATATAAAAAGTTTAATTTACGTAAATATAACTATTATTACATATCCGTATTGAACTTGTAACTGTTTATTCGTACGCTCTACCTTATTGCTAAAATTGGCTTTAATTCGGTTTCGAAAGAAGGTAGAGTCGACTCTACATTCTAATAAGATCTTATTTAGATCCGATTCGAATCCGCTACGAGACGTCAATCGCAAGCGATAATAATAGAATTACAATTACGTGAATTTGTAATTGTACGTATCTATAGACGGTTGCAAAAAGAATAATGGCTGGTTGCAAAAAACCAGCCAACCTTGGGTCGCATCCACAGCACAGGCTCACGTCATGCCACCATTAAATTTTTACTATGATTTTAAACTCGTTTGAGGATCCTATATTTATGTTAACTCGACCTATACTTATATAATACTAGTACTACCGTGCATGCACTTGCATTAACAATGGTTGCGATATCCTAAAAATATATCTCGACAACAGCGTCATCTACCTGGTCCAATACTGCTATATATTTAAAACAGATTTTTTTTTTAATGTCTATGGTTGACTACCATAGACGTAAAAAAATGTTTGAGTCGTTAGGAAATTAGTGTCAACCATACATAATCTTTATTTATGTATTAATATTATCTTATAGAAAAATCAGCAAAAGTATTTTTTTTTTTCAATAAATAATGAACTATAACAATAGCTTTGTAATTTACACATCTAATTTGCATATTTTTTAAGCACAAACCTATTGATTTTCTTAGAAAATGCGTATATAAAAATTTCATATTATATTATGTAATAAATGACATTTTATAATATCATAAACTATATGTAATTACGTTTTATTTCTTCAGAATTTATTAGTTATATCTGTAGTTCTGAGGCTTATGTAAAGTTCCTTTTAAGTTTCGGTAGTTTGCCCGTGGAGGTACCACCACCGCTCTCATAGTCCGCCTTGAAGCAAATATTGTTTTGATTGGAGATGTGGGGCAACTTTAAAATTTATAAACGAAGCTACTTTCAATTGTCGCGGAAACAACTACGTACAAAGTTATGAATTTAGTCTTATATGAGAAAATCCTTTTAAAATAAAAGTTAGAAAAAAAAACTAAAAAAACGCTTTTATAATAAAAAAATATATATTTATGTTTCTTTTAGTTGGATTTTTTAAAGTGTGTTCTTTAGTTTTTTTTTACTATATTTTTTTTTTATATTATTGCATTGTCATCGATCCTTGATACGTGTGTAAAGTTTCAAATTAATAAAACTTCTAGAAACCGATAAATATTAAGCTCAAAGCTCATATACAACCCAAGCATATAAAAAAGAATTATCAATAATTTAAATACCTAAATTAAATTCTGTCCTTAGATATCAAACAAATGCTTCAGTTTGAGGAAAAATGTTTAACTATAAGTATGCTAAATTTAAACTTCAGAATAGGTATAACACATCTATTAATATACATATAAATAAGGCTTTATGCACATGCAACGTATGCACAGTGCCGCATTAGGATTCCCTGAACTGTCGGTGCAATTGACACACAGACAAGTTTAGAAACATCTAAAGTCAGAACAGAAGTATAAATAAATTTTATAGATGTCCATTTAGTTAGGTAACGAACTCGCAGAGCGTAATGGAGGGCCAACGCCTGCCGTGGTCACGGTAGTTGTGCTATTCGGATCCCATTGCCCCTGGAACTTCAAGGACTGAGTAGGAACAATCTGGTTTAGTTAGTAAAAGTCCGTCATACGCTTTCGTCTTGAGGGATAATTTGATGATTTCCACATCCAAAAGAGTAAAGGTATGGACTCTGGAGCTCTGCGTGGCAGATCGGTATGACGTCCGTTGCGTCACGCGGATCAAATTAAATTATTTTAGAAATATGCTACATTTAAGAGTATAAATAACTAATAGTATAATAATAATAAGAGAATTAACTCCAGTTTAGTGTCGTCTCTCGCAACGCTGACCCGATCACACATATGATGCGCCATAGTCGAATTGTTAATGATTCTGAGAAAAGACCCGTGTCCAAACAGTAATGGTTTGATGAACAGACACACTTAACTTCTATTTAAATGTATAGATTGGACAAATATTTGCCAATACTTGCAAATATTTGGCTTAGTCACCAACCGTTGCGCAATAACTAAATTATAATCTCGCGTAAATCATACCCAGGTTTCCGCATGATTCATCAATGAAAATGCATCAAATGCATCGTTTTTTATCGTCAATAATATTTATATAATTAACTAGAAATAACCCGCGACTTTGTCCGCGAAATACGCTTACAGGTCAGCTGTAAACCGTACCATTTTACGTAATTTAAAATCTTTCTCAAAAAGGTATGAGGTTTCTTACAAGGTCTAACATATCTTAGATTCAAAAAGGTAAAGGTATCTTAATTATAATTATCTCATGTATAACTTAACTATGATTATTATTACTATTGATTAATTAGGATTCTGATATTTTAATTATCTTTGGCCAATGTTTAGTTTCAATATACTATAGTTGAATAATATATAATTTATAACGAGACCAGTAGGTACTCTGTACAAAACTTAAAGAACATTAAATTAGTAGTTTTTATTTTAAAGAGATACAAACAAATAAACAAACAGATATCGTTTCACCTTTATAAAGATATAAATAAAAAATAAAAGATATAAAGATGTTAGAGAACGAAAAGGACATGCAGTTGATCCGATATTAAATAGTCGCTGCAATCCTTGAACATCAACATCCTACTTCAAACAAAACGGAAGTTTTATTGGAGGATTTAGGTATTATATTCGTAATTCAGAGGACTTAGATATTCGTAGCCCCTCGAAGAAATGTCCTAAAGAGGACACCCGTCTCCTCCTACTGTTGGATACGAGTAGTAGAACACAGATAAGACGTCCCCTGCTTCATTCATTAAGATGGTCGCTTCGCTAGTAAATTTAGACGCACCTTATCAGAACACATTTTTATGGGAAGTTGTGCGTAGATTTTGCTACCACAGAGGATTACCATAGTCGTCTCGCTTGTGAGTGTAGCCGATAACCGCTTTTCTCCAACAGGAAAACAAGAATTGCTTTTCGACGGATTTTGAAGATGGTATCCCTTCGGTCTAAGTATAGTTCAACCACAACTTAAAAGTTTAGTGAACATCTTAGTCCTCAAGAGTAACAACGCAACCTACGAGCTTAGATAGGACTTTAGTCGTGTATGAGATTTTATGAGAGCGTAATTCTATATTTCCCCATTATCTTATTATTTTTCGTGATCACGAAACATGGAATTATTTCAAAATATCGACAATTAAAAATCGTTAATCGTGAGTACCCGTTACATAGTAATATACATATATAAATTCTGCTTTGATATTAGTTTAAAATAATATATTTACCATTACATTTTTATTATGTACCGGGTACTCACAATTAACGATTAACGATTTTTGATTGCCGATATTTCGAACCAGTTGCATGGCTCGTGGTCACGGCAAAACTGCATTACATAGTAAAATGTATAAATTCTGAAATGATATCGGTTTAAAACAATATATTTTTCTTTTTTCTTAATTCAGGTTGATGAAGTCGAGGGTACAGCTTTTTTATGTGAAAAGGGTAGCAAACAAGCATGCAAATCACCTGGTGTTAAGTGGTCGCAGCCCATAGACATCCACGTACAACCACAAACACGACCGAAATCCTATCTGAGATCGAACGTACGATACGTTGCTACTCCTGAGGACTAAGATGATGGCCTCGCTTCAAAGTATAGTTGGTAACCACACCTCTCCAACCGAAACACAAGTAATGCTATACGAAGGATTATGAGCGGCGGTGGTACCTTCCCGGTCGAGCTATAGTTCTCCTGCCTTTATCTTATAAATGAGCCTTGTTTAAAACCGGTACCAGTAGATAGAGTCACTCATCGGATATACCTATTAATAATTTGTAGCGAAAAGTCAAACCGGTATATGTAGCGTCAGCAACGCACACTTTTACAACTAGTTTTAAACCTGTTCTTATTATCTTTGTTGTTGTGTAAACGCTACTTCTTGAAACAGAGACCCAATTATTGTAAAAGAATCTGAGTTTCTCTTCTTGTAGTCATTTCATTTCAAAAAAGGTGGGAGAATTGTACCTACCGGGGTACCACCGCCGCCCTCATAACACGTAGTAAAGCAATACACAAGTATTTGGTTTTGGTTGGAGGCGCGGTTGCCGGCTCTACCTACGTTCTACGTATCTACGTTCGAGCTCGAGGTAATCGCAGGGGACTAACACGACTGAAATCCTGAGTTCGCCGCTATAGTTTGAAGCGAGGCGACCGTCTTAGTCCTCAGGAGTAGCAACGCATCTACGTTAGAGTTCAGATAGGATTTCATTCATGTTTGTGATTGTACATAGACGTTCATGGGCTGCTTAGACTATTTAATATCAGTGGTCTGTATGTTCGTTTTTGTTCTTCTAACAAATAAGAGGTTATGCAAATTGGTTCACATATTTAGGAGTATTCAAGCCTTTTTTTTGGAAGTTAGTTAAAAATTTAACATTTTTCCTAAAAAACGTTGTCACAACATTACGAAAAACTTTTAAAAATTTTGTATTGTTCTCGGTCCTTGACATGTGTGAATTTTTTTAATAAACCATCGTCAAATATCACGTCAAGCTTATAAGCGTCTTAAAAAAATTAATAACAACCTCAAAGAAACTGATTCTGAAAAATATTGAGTACATAAAAAATGCATCTCATGTTTTATCCCCTTTAGGGAAGCTTATTTTTCTCAAATGTTTTTTTATATCTATATAGCATATCACTATATTTAAACTTAATTTCAATACAAAATATCATCCCCTATTTTTTGCTCTCGGTAGTGATATATTTTTTTTATTATTATTATGAAAGAGTAAGAAACGGACATGTAGGTCACCTGATGTTAAGTGGACACTGCAGCCCATGGGCAACCGCGTCCAATCTCAAATAGAACAGAAGTTCTATTTAAGGATAGCAGCGAATGCGTTCTTACACTTGAGGACTAAGATGGTCGCCTCCAATAATGTGTATCCGGCAACACACTTCCCCAACCGAAACACAATACATGAAGAACATGTTGCTTTACGGCGGGTTATGAGGGTGGCGGTGGTGCCATCCCGGGCGAGCTCTAACGGCTCTACCACCTTCAAAACTATTTCGAAACTAAACGTACAAGCACGCCGTGTATAGATAATTATAAAATAATTGGGGTAGATTAAATTGATGATACAAATTTGAAGCAAAAGTGAGATAACAAATGCTTGTAGTTTTCGGGAATAATGACATTACATTTTTACGTAGGTACATTCTTGTATCCTCATTAGTCTCGCTACTCGCTAATAATAAAACAAGTCACAAACATCGGCCTCGATATTTTGATTTATCTCTTTTAGGAACACAAACAATATCATTTAAACGATGGCGAAAACACGATTAATTCTAATTAATGCGATTTAATCATGGCGAAGTTTTACTATTATATTAAACTTACTTAAATGATTTGATAATTCATGAGGTGCAGTGGTCAGTTCACCAGTCTCCCAACGAGATCCGGGTTCTTTCCCCGGCGGAAATCTATATGACGAATTTATATTTCTGTTCTGACTCTGGCTATTTTTATACTAATCTTTGTGACGTAGGCAGGTTTTTTACTTTTATATAAACAATGTAAAATGGCTTTTGGATATAAAAATTAAGTGATATAATATTATTTTAATACAACTTTCTACTCCAACTTTCAATTAAGATTGAACGTAAACACAACTATGTGCTTTCTTCACTACTTTGGACTTTTAAATATATCCAGTATTTGTTTATTATGCATATGCGGAATGATCATAATAATCTTCCGAGTAAGATTAGAAGAGTAAACACTACATGCTTTATTCAAATTCTGTACTTCAAAATATATCCAGCATATGTTTATTATGCATATGCAGAGCGCTCATTATTATGCACATTTGATTGTCTTGTAAATGTCTTTTTTGAAACGCTGAATGGAATCAAAATGACAACCGATGAATATTCATTGACATGCAGTCATTAGGCACTTTAGGAGATAATTATGTTAAATTCTCATTCTTAATTATGTTGAAGGATTTACGTGTATATTGTACTTTGATTTTTTGTTATCAAAGGTCCGTGGGATGACATTGCAAGATAAAACCGAACGATAATGCAATGCATACGCTGCTGCACTTTTTTGGTCCAGACCACAGACGATTGTTGATTAACATGACTCATATATTGAAAGCCATTATTATAAGTCTAAGAATGAACTGACCACAATCGTGTTAGTAATTTAATTTTAATAATAAAGAGCACATTAAAACTCTAGACCGTTTTTCTCAAAAGCCAACTCCTAAACAACGTCGTTATAACACCATAGTATTTTGTCTTTTCAAGTTCTGTCTTCTTTCAACGGTAAATGTATCGTACATGTGAGATATTAATCATTATTACAAATTAATAGAAAATTCAAGGGACCTGGAGGCTATTGTGTACTACGAAAGATTTATAATAATATTCAGATAAATGATAAGTTGTTTGGTCACAATGCTTAAAAATATTACCGTTCTAACATATTATTAACAGGCATTTAAAGATGACAAAGTGAAGTTATTTAATATTAATGTATAATAGCAGATAGCTATATAGCCTACCCGATTTTAAGCGTAACTGCCTTCTGTAGACGCAAAATCTTCCTAATTAGAGTCAATTTCACTTATCATCACACCTAGGAAATTAGATGGATTGCTTCTTTCTAGTATTTGAATCTGCCGCACCACATCATACGAACTTATCTGCGTGTTATAAATTAACAATTTACATGCTTTAACGACGAAGGAAAACATCGTGATGGAGCCTGAATATCTGAGAGTTCTCCGTCAATCTCATCAAGTCGGATTGACTTTGCATTTGGCAGTATGATGGAGTTCGACTTCACCGTTTTTCATTCTTACTTTTTCCTTCCTTCACTCCTTTTAAAAGAGACTAGTATCCATCAGTAGAACAGTAATATGCTGACATTATACTAGAGAAATAGGAAAAGTGAAGTCACCACAGGAGAAAATTCTAATGTATAAAAAAGGTAGGAAAACTATAATTTGACCGGAGAGGTACTACCGCCGACCTCATAATACGCCGTAAAGACCTCATATTACTTGTGTTTCAGTTGGAGGGGCGGTTGGCGGCTACATTTTGAAGCCAGGCGATCATCTTAGTCCTCAGGTCCAAGAACTCTAGCTGCATTCCCTCCTTAAATAGCATTCGCAATTCTCTACGCAAGATATGAACCAGCCCTCTTGTCACCAGTGGCTTCAATCAAA
Source organism: Phocides pigmalion okeechobee (assembly GCA_018251015.1). Lineage (NCBI taxonomy): Eukaryota > Metazoa > Arthropoda > Insecta > Lepidoptera > Hesperiidae > Phocides > Phocides pigmalion. The sequence goes on along the minus strand of DWON01008644.1, from coordinate 1,010 downwards.
CATGAGGCTAATTTTCGAAAATTAATATAACAATATACTACTCGTAATATAAAAAGCGTCACACAATATCGACAGATTTAATAAAAAAATGTCGTGGAAGCATACAAAGTTTCGAACGCAAATTTCGTTCACCATGATACCAGTATGCAAATATTTTTTTTCTGTTCACTAAATCTACAAAATCGTGCAGTTTCGACTAGATAATGAAAAGAGATAGCCGCTAACGTGAGCCAGCGGCTAATTAATCACACCTGACTGCGCAGGATTTCCTTTAATTAAAATAGTCCCTGTAAATGTTTACAACACGGCCCTAGCCATTCGTTTTACGTGCATCGGGGAGGCATCGCCCTGTTTAATTAGGTTTATGTTTCGTTCGAACAGAACATAGCGCCGCGGTTTGTATAGAGCAGACACAATCGACAAAATAAACGTTGCGCACGGCCGGGAATTGGATGGGTGATCATTGGTGGAGATAATTTTATGCGCGCTTCTGTATTTTAGAAGATAGGTTACAGTTACAGTCCTTTTTAATTAGTTAGTTAGAAGAAAAGCAAATGAACCTGCAACACGCCTTATGTAGTCGCTGTAGCCCACGAGATTCATATACAACCTCAAAGAGAACTAAAGTCCTGTTTGAGGTCGTAGTTGCGTTGCTAAACCTGAGAATTAATATAGTTGCCTCGTTTCTAAGTGTCGCCGGCTACTATAATTCTCTTACCGAAACCTACGAACTGCTTCACGGCGGATTATAAGGATAGTTTGGATAGGTACCAATTTGTCGGGAAGGTCCCAATCAAAGTATGATTCTATCAAATATCAAATACTTGCTAGATGATCAGCCTTACTTAGATTTTAAGTAATTAAATGTAATTTAATGTGTGAAGAGTAGCAAACGAACTTGCAAACCACTTGATGCAGTCACAGCCCACAGACATCCACGTACAACCACAAACACGACCGAAATCCTATCTGCGCTCGAACGTAGATACGTTGCTACTCCTGAGGACTAA
>DWON01008643.1:0-11986 GCA_018251015.1 Phocides pigmalion okeechobee | reverse complement strand
CCCAGGGTTGACTGGTAGAGAATGCCCTCAGGCATTAAGTTTGCCCTTTTGTAAAATTTCTTTTTTTTAAAGAGGTGTGATCATTAAATAAATAAATAAATAAATAATGACTGGATATATGGATGAAAGAAAAATAATGTAAGTAAACTATTACCCAATCGAAGCTGGGCAGGGTCGCTAATGTTACTATAAGTATAAAATAACATACAACGTGAAAATTCACGGAGTTTTACTCAAGCTTTCAAAATAATGTTATTCCAGATAGTGTCTGTTCGAATACGTTGAAGACAGACATTTCACGCAGACAAAAAGACGTAGACTTATGGGAACAAGAATGAATAGTAAAAATGTCTGAGCGCCGGATTTTGTCTCAATTTATGAGCGCGCTTGGGACCCGTTTCATTGCCGACTAAAAACGACGAGCAAATTGAATAAGACCGGGCTGAAATAGTTGTATTGAAAAAGAATAAAATAAGTGTTATATAACTGTCTCGCTTGTGTCGCAACTGACTGGCGACCGGAGCTGTACCACCGCCGCCCTCATAATACGCCGTAAAGCATTACTTGTGTTTCTGAAGACATCTGCATTGTTGTTCCTAAAGACAAAAACGATCACCTCAGACACATACATACATATATTTATATTTTTTTTTAAGTGAGAATAGTAGCGAAAGAACATGCAAACCATATGATGTTAAGTAGTCGCAGCCCATAAACATCCACTAACAACCACAAACACGACTGAAATCCGATCTGAGTTCGACCGCAGATACGTTGCCACTCCCGAGGACTAAGATGGTCGCCTCGTTTTAAAGTACAGCTGGCAACCGCATCTCTTCAACCGAAATACAAGTAATGCTTTACAGTGGATCATGAGAATGGCGGTGGGACCTCCCCGGGCGAACTATAATTCTCCCAGCTTTAACTTTCATCTTTCTCATTCTCTCGTTCAAGGTGTGACCGTTTTAAACGAGTTTGTTTTATACTTAACATATCTGTGGGATTGAGAAGATTAGACGTAATTTTATTTACTAACTTCGCGTCTGTGTTAGATAGAATTTATTATGAGTTTAGGATTAAATTCAGGTTACAAATTGCTTTATTAAAAATGAAGGTTTTTTAAGTAATTGAAACAACACAGCGCGAATTACTACTTACTTTACCAACTACCTGAATTGTTATATGCCTTTGCCGTCTATAGACTCTAACAACTTATAAATGGAAAGGGAACTCTACCTGAAAATGAACTCAGATTCGGCTACTTTTAAGAACTCATTCAAATCAGCTCATTTAAATATGAGGTGAAAGGTTCGTCCCATACTTAAATGAACTGAGAACCACACTTTTCATTTAATTATTTATTTTATTTCTAGCGATCCGCCAGGGCTTTGCACGTTATGCATTTACGACATCACATTTAAATTTTTATCTTTTCTCCTAAAATATGCATGTATCATGCATATAAACCCTTTTCTTAAATCACTATGTCTATTAAGAAACGCTTTAAAACCCCTTACGTAGTTTTAAAGATATAAGCGAATTGACTTTGTTTTATAATATGTAAAGATTTATTTGTGTTTCTTTAAAAACTGCCGGAACAAGCTAGAAAGGAACTTATGAATTTATCGCTTTATATACGACTAGCTGCCTTGCGAATTCACGTGTTTTTTGTTGTTTTTCAGTATTTTTAACACCAAAAAAATTTCATATTCACACTCGTAACTTTCAAATTGTCATAAGTTTTTTTCATTCATAAACCGACTTCAGTGTAACAAACACCATATGTTAAGCGAAGCTTACTACTATATATTAGTAAAACCACACCGAAATCGGTTAAAACAATTACGAGATTAAAGCGCACAAACGCACAGAGAAACAGACAAAGGTGACAACTAGTTTTTTCGGTTCTATTGCATTAATAAAGACCCTTAATCATAGTACTCGTATTTCTATTATTAAGGGCTTCGTATCTCCCATGTACAGACACCGATTAGTCTCAAGGTGGGATGACTATAGTTCGACTGGTGAGGTACCACGCCCGCCCTCATAATCCGCCGTAAAGCATTACTTGTGTTTCGATTGGAGAAGTGCGGTTGCCGTCTACGCTATGAAGCGAGGAGAACATCTTAGTCCTCAGGAGAAGCAACGCATCTACGTACGAGCTCAGATAGGATTTCGGTCGTGTTTGTGTTTGTACGAGGATGTCTATGGACGGCGACTACTTAACATCAGGTAGTTTGCATGCTCGTTTGCTATCCTTCTCACATAAAAAAGTTTAATTGCTTGTATAGATTCCGAGAAATTCAGTTTCGAGATTTGCAACGTAATTTCGTTATTGCAATCACGCGAAGGCGGGAGATCGATAATTAATTATACTAATCACATTCATTATTATATACCTGTAATACAATAACATACAACGTGTGAAACCACATACAGTATACGTAATGTCGATATAATCTGTATTTACGATCTAGTACTCCAATAGACTAAACTAGGTTCGCAATTACATTACCATTTTGATCGGCTTAGTACCGTGTTGTGTTTCAATGCTTATCTGATCGCAACAGTGTTTTAACATTTACGTAAATCAATAATATTTAACCTTAGGGTAAATCTGGGTATATTCAGATCTACCCGCTAGGTATAGATAAATAAACCGGTTAAAATGAAGTTCACAAACACAATCTCTGCTACAAATTGATTTGTAAAGTATGAAAGAAGAATGTTTTATTGACCTACATCAAAATTGATGGATTAAATTTAAAACACATTTTTCATATAAAACTTTTTTCATATTTTAAAGAATACAAACGTATATGGGGTAATTTATAATAATTATATAAACATTCGGAATCAAATGCATAATATTTTAATAAAAACATAATGAGAATATATTAGGATATTATAAAAATCCACTGCATATTTAGAATTTGGAATTTAAAATATAATTAATTGTTCGTGAAACTACATGAAATAATTGTTGATTTATACACACATACACATAACTTGTTAAAATCATAATCCTTTTAGTTCGCTGTAATCGAGTAATAAACACAATTCACTCACGCTCCTATACTCAGAAATTCACGAAAATTTTGTCATAACCTAAGCGTACTAATTCTAGGCAAGATCTTCAACCACGTAATGCTTAAAAGCCACGCCAGAACCACTTGAATTTACGCTCTAAGTGCACCTAAACTTACATAAGGCAGCAATTAAAATAGACGACTAATTACAGTAATGAAAATTTTAAATCGAATTATAATAATTTCATTACCTGATTAACTTTTCTCGCAGTTTATCTCACACAAAAGTACATATTACCATACATTCTAGTAAATCTTGCAACCCTATTTTTAACCTATTATACATATGTACATTTAAAGCAAATTTATATAGAAAAAACATATTTTTTCTATCTTCCATCTTACCTACTTTTAAACAAACTCTCAACCCCTATTTTTAACCCCTTTATCTCTTCCCAAATTCCTTTTGTTAATGCTCTTTAAACTATACAAGCGATCTACTAGTAAAATTTTAGCACACTAACACCATTGATTTCGGCTGTGTGTTGAATTCTCGGTACATAAGTCATTATTTTACCTGTGTCAATTACCCAAGGGATATCTTTACGGCTATCGTCATTTCAGACATAACCTGCGACTACGTTGGCGAAATAAGAAGAGCCTTAGACGCCTGCTTTAAAGATTGCCTCTATAACGATAAATAATTTGGAAAATATAGTTGTAAACTAATAATATTCTTTAAAATCATTACAAGGCCCTAGCAGGGTTCATGCAGAGACCTTATCTACTTATGTTTAAGATCACAGTGTATAGAGCATGATGCAATGAAAATACTTACTTAAGAAAAATAATCTTAATTGAAATTGCTTGGTCATTGCTCACTTTCAAGATAATGTAACATCACAATATATAACAAGTCCAGAGACAACAGAGCGTAAAAAATTTAACGTACATTAAATTAGTAATATTCGCATTAAAGAAACACATAGATAATTGGGCGCCATTCTACTTTTATACAATAGGGTACAGATAATGTGGGGATATAGATAGGAATAGTAGGGTTATAGATTAGGATAGCTAGTTAATAACATGAAAAGCAATAGACAGGCAAAGCACAGATAGACACAGATAGAAGCATCAATCCCACTATGCCGACCTGTTCCACTACTAGACGAAGATAGTTTATTTAAGTATTCAACTTTTAGTCGTAAACTACACTACTGACTATTCAAGAACAACTTTTGAAATCATATAAAATTTTAAACTAATATTATTGCGGAATTTATACAGTTTACTATATTTTTTATGTGAAAAGAGTGACAAACGAGCATGCAAACCACCTGATATTAAGTAGTCGCAGCCCATAGACATCCATGTACAACCACAAATACGATCGAAATCCAATCTGAGCTCGAACATAGATGCGTTGCTACTCCTGAGGACTAGGATGGTCGCCTCGTTTCAAAGTGTAGCTGGCAACCGCACCTCTCCAACCGAAACACAAGTAATTCTTTACTTGTACTGTGGTGGTACTTTCCCGGTCGAACGATAGTTTTCCCAACTTTATATTACTTAGTTTCTGGAGAAGAGCCGGCGTAGTGGGAATGAGACCAGATAGCAACAGGCACCGAAGAGAATGTAGGTGGTAGCGAATCCTTACCTGGCGTCAGAGGGCTTGTAAGTGACATCATACTTCTCGACGAGGTCCGCCGTAGTCGACCACGAGACACGCACTGTGGTCGGGTTTAGGAAGGTCACAGTTATGTTCTCAGGCACGCCGGGGCCCATTGAGCCTGGAAGAAAAGAATTGTATTGTAAAACTGTAAATCTTTGACTCTGGGTGAAGTCACATTAAAATATTTTAACCTTATTCCTCATTTTGATACTTTTATCCCAAGCTACTGTTTGAAAGTGAAAATTATCCGTTTGTTTACTACTTTTTTATATTTCTGCAACGAAAAATTACACATTCAATGTACCGCCTAAATATTGGCTTTGCATTATTACGCTTTGTTATCTTAGAATTAAGCACTTTCTACATATAACGTAAGTAAAATTAGCACCGTTTTAAGTAATTATTTATTTTATTTAATAACATAGTTGTCCTCCCGAAGATTTTGAACCCCGGGTTAAAAAACAATGACCAATAAAGATAGACAATCACACCATGATAACTATACGCATATGCATTGTGGTCGCAATACGGAGTTTATTTTAAGACACTACCGCATTGCAACACATGCAACGGGATTCTACTGCGATGAATCAAGAAATAGTTCTATTTCTGTGTTATAACAAGAGTAATAAACTCTGGTGTACTCTTATTTATTAGGTGTGGTAAGGAAGAAACATACCAAGCTGGTACCTGGTACATTACTATAGTAGATAATCTGGGTCGTTGAGGATAGTAAAGAAATGTATACTCTAATTGAAGTAAAAGTTGTTGTTAAAAACTACTATGCGACAATCCTCCATCACATTACATCTGCGACTGTACTATCCATGACACTGATTGACCGTCACAGAGTCAACTTACACAGATGATGTTCCGTTTTGGGGCGAAACACATTTTGGTACTAATATGTGTAATGGTATATTTTTAATCAGTTCACTTTTTCCTATCCGGGGGATGGTAGGCATAGTGCATGCTTTGAAATATATACCATTATACATTGTGGTGGCGGATTGTTACAAAGTAGTTTTAACAACAACTTAATAGCATAGGTTTCCGCAAACTAACGCCTCATACTATTAACTATCTAATTGAAGTAGCAAAGTACATAGTCCTCGTAACGAAAAATATTCAGTGTTGCTCATTAACATCTTATACCAACTCTATATACAACCAGTCTCACCTAAAGTCGATCACAGATGCGTTGGCAATCCTGAGAACTAAGATAGTCATTTCCATTATAAGTTACTAGCATCCCCCATCTGTTTCAGGGCATAAAATATAGCGGGCGGAATTTCGTAAAATCTGTTCTTAGTTATCCTCTAAGCCACGTGAGGAATAATCCTACTAAATTTCAGGTAAATCTTATAGTTCCAGAGATACGGTGATGAGTGAGTTCAAAAATGGGATGTATATGTCTATAGATATAGGTATGGAAAGTCTACCGCGCTCTTAAATAATTGGTAATCTGTAGTCGACATCAACAAAATAATATAACTTATCCATTGAAAAATAAAAAAGTTGTCAAGTCAAACTGAGTTTTAGTATAACTGATTCTTTTCTAACATTTAGTTTTTTTTTTTATGTAAGAAGAGTAGCAAACGAGCACGCAAACCACCTGATGTTAAGTGGTCGCAGCCCATAGATATCCACGTGCAACCACAAACCCGACCGATATCCTATCTGAGCTCTAACGTAGATATGTTGGTACTCCTGAGGACTAAGATGTTTATCTCGATTTTTAAAATCGAAATGGAATCTTTCCTAAGAATAGAAGCAAGGGTTGAAAAATCTTGCCTAACCTTACATTGTGATAGAAGGGGTCGAAAATTGCCAAAATCATTGCCAAAATCGTGACGTAACTAACGAATGGCTTCTCACTGCGAACAATATGAACAGGAATATTGAATTCACTAAAATTCTCCGATACCTTCCACAGGAACTTGTTGAAAGTTGCTAATCTATTAAGTTGCTAATCTGCCTTGAAGCTAAGTTTTTCGGTTAATTAACGTTCTCTAATAGTATCTGGCTAATTCATGAATAATGCATCCTGCCGTGATAAATGGTTTAAGCAAATTGAAATATAAATTGGATGTGTTTCCAACATCTTGCTAACATTATAAATGCGAAAGTTCTGATGTTTGAATGGTTGATTCCTTCTAACTCCTTAACAAAATAACGAATTTGATGTAAACTTGGTAGGTTTTTTTAAATTTTAAAGGTGGTAGAGCCGTTAGAGCTCGCCCGGGGCGGTACCACTGCCACCCCCATAACCCGCCGTAAAACAACATGTTCTTCATGTATTGTGTTTCGGTGGGGAGGTGTGGTTCCCGGATACACATTATTGGAGGCGACCATCTTAGTCCTCAAGAGTAAGAACCCATCCGCGTCCATCCTTAAATACAACTTCTGTTCTATTTGAGATTGGACGTGGTTGTCTCTTGGCTGCAGTGACCACTTAACAGCAGGTGGCCTGCATGCCCATTTCTTACTGTTCATAATAAAAAAAAAGATGGACTGATGGCAATGATCATTGAATTTTAGGGAAACTGTGGCAAATTCGTATTTTATAACCTTAGTAGATAAATAAGAACAAACTTACTACTTTCAAGGCTGGCTTCCCGACAACACACTTCAAAACGAGCTCTAGAAAATCAGACGTGACTCACATAACTAAGTTTCGGCGAGACTGTTTTGCAAATGGCATGTTATTACGATTCCAAATCACGCGAGAAAGTGCCGAAAGCTCGCTAAATTGTTTGAAAAATGTTTTTGTATGTATGCAAATGAGAATACTCATAATATTTGTAATAACTTTACTGCATAAATACTGTTACTTAAAAGCTAAAATAAGCTAAGTATCATTAGACATTTCAAATTGAATAAACCTTCAGTAATTTGATAACCTCGTAAATCCTTTTTCGTAATAACTTAAACATTACAAATATTGTTTAATATTATTAAATAAATCTACGAGTGTGGGGCTTTATTCAAATATGGCAGCGGTAATACTAATACAAAACTATATATGTTAAGAAAAAGAAAACAAATTTTAAGGAAGATTTAATAATTGTAACATAATTGCAGTTAAAGACTTGGACTTAATTTGATTGAATATCTCCAGAATCTGCTTAGAGTTTATTTTAATCTTCATAATCATAAACAAGCTTTAAATCTACATCGCCCATTACATTTAGTATAAAACGGGTACTCACGCTTAACGCTTTTTATTTTCTAATAATTCGAACCAGTTGCATGGCTCGTAGTCACGGCTAAACTGTGGTAGAGGGAGGAAACTGTTGATAGGTGCCAGTGACAGATTAATCTATCTACACTGCGTCTAATTCGTTTTAATTTTTGCATTCCATATCAAGACACCACACTAACTGCATCTTTACGCACTGAACTTTGCACTATTTGTGATTTAAATAAAGTAACCACAGGATTCGTCGTTTTTTCTAACTTAAAAACATCTTCCCTAGTGAAATTCTGAAAATATTGGTTTAAAAATTTGTTACATCATCAATTGTTGATAGTCTCATATTAATTTCAATTTCAAGAATTTTTTGGAGATTAAAAGAAAGTATACCTTAACTAATAAAATAAAAGTATGAAAATGTAATAAGTAGTAGTAAGTCTGGGTTGTTGATTATATTAACACCATATCGCGTGCCCCACTTCTCCACGGCAATAAACACACCTCTGAACACATAGCTTATAACAATTAAAGTTTCTTAAAACTTTAATAACATTACACTAATTAAATTACCGTGATTTTTCTATACATATTATAAAAAATGTAATTGGTCGCTGTCTGTACATGGCAAATATATTTAAAAAATCATAATGAGGTGTCTTTATACACGCAAGAAAAATATTCTTTCATTTTTCTATTTCCCCGTATGTCTGGATGTTTGTGCACGCTAATCTCAGAAACGGCTTATCCGATTTGAATGCAGTTTTGAGGATTATATTATGGCATGGCTTGGCTACGGATGGGCTTCACTTAACATTTAGTGTTTTTTTCATTGAAATCGATTAACAAATAAAGAAGTAATGTCAATTTATATCAATCATCACCAACGAAGTCGTGGGCACAGCTAGTTTTAAAATAAGGAACAAGTGTTTAAGCTTAAGAAGTACAAATAAGAAACATCAAGTTTGTCAAACTGTTTTCGACCACTGCGGCAGACATCTATCATTTTACCTATATGGATGAATGTGAGAGTTTGGTCGTAAAATCTATTAAAATATACCCTTACCTAAAGGAAACTTAGGGTCAGAATATCTTAAGCCTGCGTATGTAGGTCGGGTTCTTGCTACAGGATGCAAAGCAAATTTACTTTATCGAAAGTGCCTGGATTTTCTCAAATATCTTTTCAAACACCCATCTATTCGGTTGGCTTTGTTCGAAAAATTTCTTATATTAAAGTTGATTCAATTTACATCAGCCAGAGATAGTTTGAGGTCACCAATTGAATTTTGTTTTCATTTTATAAAACCTCATTTTTTCAAAAACTTGTCTACTTTTAAATCACAGAGAATATTGTCGTATGAGTCAGTTTGAAATCGGTCTAAAATGTTCAATTGTTGGTAAAACTGTAGCCCATCGACATTCGACATCGTCATTGTCAGGTCCGAGGACAAAGATAGCCACAGCATTTCTTATTCAGAGTATTTGTTTAAAAAATTCAAACTTGTCTGGAAGTTTATTATAATAGACTCCAAATTTATTTAAGTTCAGTTAGACTCGATATAATGGAGTCGATGTAGTGGACTACGACCATAATAAAATTCAGAGCAAAGATTGAGCCGCATTGAAAGGCAATAATATGTTTATGAGCATTGGCATTTCCCTCGGTACTGATTATAAAAAAGAGAAGATCATTTTGTTGAAAGTAATGAGATTTATTTGAGAACATTTATTAAGAGTAGTAGAAATTTGTACAATCTGCAAAAAATATTAAACAAATAGACTATTCGTAAACAAAGCTTTCTCCCAACCATTTGAACGTAAACAGAATTTCAAGTAGAATTTAAATCTACACATAGATTTTATTAAACATATTTTAAAATGAAACCTCTCATTAGGGTGTATTTAATAAATACCATCTGAAAAAAATATAAACAAAACGACTATTCGTAAAAAAAGTTTTCTCTAAACCATTTGAATGTAAACAGAATTTCAAGTACGGAATTTTTAAATCTACGCATAGATTTTATTAAACATATTTTAAAATGACACCTCTCATTAGGGCGAATTTAATGAATCCTATTCAGATAGAAAACTTTACGTTGATATTTCAGATATTTCAGTTAAATACACAAACAAAATCTTTTCATGAAATCCAATTGCAGTAATTAAGATTAATCCCTAAACATCAGAGAAGTACGAAATTGAAAAGGTCGCCTTCTAATGATGTTTCTGCTGAGTTTATAATGAAATTATGCCTTTTTTCGGTTCTTTCAAAGAATTAAGATTAAAGGTACCGAGTGCTAATTATACTTTTAGCTTTAAGGGTTCTGCAGCCAAATGGCTAATGGTGACTAAAAACAATTGAATTTGAAGAATCGACATCTCCTGTTTTCTATTTTTAGAGATGTGAATTTAGTAGATCCCAATAAAATAGGTTTGAAAGAAATTGATAATTGTATGTATATAGAAATATATAGATATATTTCGTAGTATTCACACATGTTGCTATAAACTCACGTTAACCTTTAACGGATTTTAGTGACCACAAGACCTGCAACTAGTTCGAAACAACTACCATCAAAAATCGTTAATCGTAAGTACCCATATCATTAATCCTGATTACATAATAAAACGTATTCTGCGAATATATTCATTTAATAATTTTTCTAAAATACATAACATAGTAATATATATAACTAAATTCTAATATAACCTTATTATGTTAACCTTAACTTCAGTTCTAAATTTGATAGCCTCTTTAGGTGGTTAAAACTTCCACCGTCGAGTCTACCGACCGGTCGATATAGTTCTACTACTTATCAAATAAAATTCAGTTTAAATATTTGATTTCATTATAATGCATATACTTACAGTAAATAAATATAAAAGTTAGAATTTATTAAAGTTCATCGGTTTTGAACACCCTGTAGGTTTAATTTGAAGTTTGAAGTTGAAGTTAGTGGAATAGTGAAACTAAAGATAGCTTACCAGCGGTAGCGCTGTGGAGCAGCAAGGAGAGCGCTAGGGCGACAAGTGCGGGCTGCGCGGACGGCGCGCGCCGCATGTCGCGCCCACGCGCAATCTCATGCCATGCCTCTGGTGGAACAAGGGACTAGTTTAATCACGGTTACCTCTTCCCCACTATGAGTTGAACGTATATCAACGTTGACAAATAAAGATTATAGTTTCGTAAAAAAAAGTTAAACTATATCACAGTTTGCCAATGCTACGAGATGATCGTATATCAACGTTAATAAGGGTTATAATTTGGAAAAAAAATTACAAATTAAACCACGGTTCACCAGTACTACGAGTCGATCGAATATCAACTTTGACAAATAAGGATAATTTTACTATAATTTCTAAAAAAAAATTACAGTTCGCTAATACTGCGAGTCAATCGTATATAAACGTTGATAAGGATTATAATTTGGAAAAAATATAGTTTTAATCACAGTTCGCCAGTATTACTAGTCGATCGTATATCAAAGTTGACAAATAAGGATTGGAATAATTTTTTGTTTTAGTTTGTTATTAAAATTCTCGTATTTCCCTCGAAATGTACACTTGCTTAATTAAATACTAACATAAATAAAACCAGGACATATAATATAATAATAAAATATAATAATAAAACCAGGAATAATTAAGCGGTAATCAGTTATATTTAAATATTAAATAAATGTTGCAAACGCAAATTCAAACGTGAGGGAAACAAGTATCAGTTGCATAATAACGCAACTGTTACTGTGAGAAATTACTGCGCATCTACGGTACTGCGTATCTATCTGAAACGTCGAGGTTTCAAGATTTGATTCCCTATGTAGCAAACATCCGAATCATGAATGTAGATTCCTGTTCCGTCACTACCGTTACCAGGTAACTACATAAGAGGAGATTAATATTTTCTGAAGACGGAACATTAATCCTGACCGACGTTGCATGTGAATTTCCATCATGTGGATTTTTTATGTCAGTAACACACGAACATGCAAACCACCTGAAGTTAAGTAGTGGCAGCCCATAGATATCCACGTACAACCACATACACGACTCAAATCCTATCTTAGCTCGAACGTAGATGCGTTG
>DWON01008642.1:0-11988 GCA_018251015.1 Phocides pigmalion okeechobee | reverse complement strand
ATTGAACGAACTTGCAACTTGGTGCTTACCAAAATTGAAAGCAATTTGGCAATCTTTCAGCCAATGCTCTGTAATACGAGTATGAGTTTTAGCCGCCTTTAACCAACAATACTTTACGACTTTGCGGCAGTTTGTTCACTTTCAAAAAAGACTCTGTAAATAAGGTACTTGATGTAAAATGTAGATATGATTTATATTCTACAAAAAGCTTGGTTCATCAACCTTCAAAGTTCCTTGTAAATATTAGATATTCAAATATTTTTTGTAAAATGTTATGGTCCCAAGGGACACCGGACAAATGTTTTATCTGCGAGCACCGGCCGGGCGTACATCCGTTGATAGTGCATTTGAATGGACCAAGCATCGTGTCGTATAATTTTTTAAATCGATAAATATCTTTACAAAGAATATCGCTTCCATAACTTTCTGAAGCATGAAAACGTCAAATTTCAACAAGTTTTTGAAAGTAGTTTCCAAGTTGTTTTGCAAAATTAGTTATGAAGAGATTTTATTACGTACCGGGTACTTAAACGATTTTTGATTGCCGATATTGCTCGTGGTCCCGGCTGAACGTACGAACGAGTCGTACGACTGGTTCGAAATATCGGCAACCAAAAATCCTAATTCGTGAATAACCGGTACATAATAAAATGAAAAGATTCAGCGACACTATTGATTACAAATTATTTGTTACGAAGAGGTCTCAATTATTCGACATAATATAATCTTAATCAATTGAATTGAGTCGCTTCATGAACAACAACAAAAACAGAGGCAACTACCGCAAAACCGAAGTTAGAACAGAAATTTCAATTACTTCGATGTCTAATTGTTTTGGAAACTAAATCCGTTACTCTCCGAGTAAGAGGCGCGTATGGTTGCTGCCACGCTACCCGATTGCAAATTTTATAAAGCCAATCTTAAACCATATTATATCGAAAGAAATTGTAGGTTACTACACAAATTAACTCTTGTAAGTGCCTACTTACGAAACGATGCCAGACCGGAGACAGTTTTGGCTGCCCGCTTTTCAAAACTTGCCAGACACGTGATAAGGTTTGGGTATTGTTAGGAAAGTAATCGATACTGTTCTACTCAATAGGGCAATTAGCCTTTCGGGCAGATTTCCGGAAAAATCTCATTTAAACTTCCTTTTGATTCCTATTTTTTCTCGCTTTTTGCCAGACACATCACGTTTTGAAACCAGTAACTAAACGACAGAATTATAATGAGCATTTTGTTGTGATATTCTCCGGAAACAATAGAAAATGTTGTTTCTTTATATCATGGAAGTAGCAACCAGACATGCTATTCATTTAATAGTAAGCGGTCACTGCTGCCCACTGCTATCTGTGATCAATCTCGAGTAGGTTCGAAGTCTTATGTGAGGTGGACCAGTTACCGTAGGCCGTGGACTAAAAGTATGAACGCCTCTCTTTAAGTCTATCTTTCTTTTTAGCATTTATTATTATGAGATAGATATATGTATGGCGGTAATCCATTCGGAATAGAGAATGGACCACGAAGGATTCTACAATCATACAAAACATTAGCTAAAATATTTAATTTTATACAGCTCGTGCGCAGTTTGCCCTGTTGCTGCCTGTTGAAGTTACTTTCTCCTCGATATTGCAAACCAGTCGTCGATAATAACGAATGCGAAATTTTATAGTTAGGGCTGAAGTTGTTTTCTTTTTATTGAATGAGTGATACAAAAGGCTTCGCTTCGATTTTGCGCGCCCCGAGGTCACTCAACTTTGGATCAGAAATTCTTCGAATTGCACTAAAGGCTCGTTTCACCATTGCCTAATAAAATTTATAGTCTACCGAAAGAGAGAAGAATAAACATCTTTTGTATTCAATCGTTAACTGTACTAAACACCAATGAAACGTGAAAAAGAGATCAATTCGGTCTGAAATAGTAGCGACAAATTGAGGTCCTATATATTTCAGATTTATTTAAAGTCTGACAACTTTATAAGTTGCAATCTAAATTGCCCAGTTTGAAGAATTATAGCTTAAAATCTGCTCGATTCCAGTGCCCAGCTGAATAAGGAATTATTTGGCAATAATGACGATAATGATAAATTATGGTCATCGCCTCCTAGCTTTAGTTTGGTTCTTGCATTCTCAATTAATACGAAATATGAAACAGATAATACTTTTGGCCAATTATCGTTTACTGAACATATCGTATGTGGTGACAGCGACTCCGTATGTAGCAACATAGGGTATAATTTCAGATATAAACTGCGTAATTCCTATGCTCTAAAATAGCCGTACCATTGTTGATGTTTTAATAAGTAAAGAAATTAAGAGCTTGTTTATAATGATCGTGTATAGACTGAATTACTTTTGGATTACTTAAGTTTTAGGTACACCGTTTTGAAAATACCTATTCATAAAAAAAAATACATACACTAAATTTCACATTTAATTCTTTCAATTAACTGCAGGCTCGTTTCCTACTTCATAGTAAAAAGAAACTATCATGGTCTTAAATATCAAGACAAATCCTGTCATTTTTGTTTTCAGTATGTCAATTATATGCAGATTTTTTTGAACGCGAATAAGCTTCAACCGGCTCGTAAAGTGAACGTTTTAAACATGTCGCGGCCAAAGAAACAAATAATAGAGGCGCGAACGGTTGTCCAGTACTTCATGGCTGCAGTGTATGCAAGTGTAGTCAACGCGTTATCGATTACGCGTTGGCACTTTAAGGCATCGCCCCTGATTGTTACCACAAGAATGCCACGTGACTCAGTACCACCAGTACCGTGCCCATTGTTTTGCTGAATAAACTTACTCTAGTGGTGGCAGGGCTGACAGAATTGGAGAGAGTCAGAAAGTTGTAAAAGATCTGGTTATATTGGTGGTGTATTTTCTCTCCCACATTTATCGACATTGGACTTATATCAATTGATAAAATCATGGTCCATAGCAAGATTATGAATACTATAGAAGTCAAAATAATTAAAAATGCGCAAAGATAGTCCGTTGTTCAAATCAAACTTCAACCTTCATGTATGTTGTAATCTATGTATTTTGTTCACCATAATATGGCGAAGGAAATCGTCCTAGTTTAAGGTTTTTTTACAGATCATTACAATCAGTGATTTTTATAATAAATTAGCGACTCGACCCAGCTACGCTCGGGTAATAGAGTTTATATTTCCTCACATTTTTTTTTCATACATGCATCCAGTCATTACCTAGTTGCAAAAACTAACAATTAAAAACTTCTATTTCGAACGACGACTGAATTACTATGTAGAATTTTACTACTGAATTTCACGCCCAATGCACGAAAAAAACTTAATTTATTTTATACGAAAACCTTCCTCAGGAATCACTTTACCTGTTCTTGAAAGCTGAGAAAATGCGTCCAGTACTTTTTGTGTTTGTCATGGAAAGATGGACAGAGAGACGCGACGGGGGACTTGGATTTATAATAATTAGAGATATTCTTGATATATGTAACGCATTTTGTCCAGCCCTAAATGCTGACCTGAGTTTTATTCAGATTTTTAACTGTATGCCGTCTGCATTGTTCAAGGAGATTTAATATAATAAAGCAAGTGTTAGCATAATTGTTGATTTACGTCATCAGTCGACCTGATCCAAAATTTACAGTTGCAAAATCGTACATTTCTGATTTTGAGTAACGTTCATGTTAAAACTTACAGAACGTTTAAAGCTAGATCAACTATATTGCTGTAGACGTTGGGAAAATACTAGCAAGTTTCTGACGTATCTGGTTCAGGATTATCTATATAAATAAATTCGCATACAGCCAGCTGATACCGTTGGAATGAACATTGAATTAATTAATTCATTTTGTTTGGTTTTTATTACAAGTATTTTTTGGAAATCGACCGTACTATTTTTGTAATATCATTTTAAGAAAATACGAAGCACTGACATCGGAGTACGGGCAAATTGTTATTCTTGCCAATCTTCTCAAAGATTAATCGCAAAGCTTTGTTTCTTCTTGAAAAGAAAAAAGAAAGAGTAATTTTGTGTCACTTGATGAAGTATGCATTATATAAAATGAGAGATATTTTGTATTGTGTAAAACGAGAGGTAAGCTATTTTTCTCTTGTGATCCCAATTCAACTTCATAACTAGCTCAATAATTTCACCCAATACATGATGTTCAGTTCAAAATAAGCTATAAATAAAGCTAGGTAGGATTGAGTAGATCTGAGCGGGATTGCGGCTCTCCTCGCGCAGTTTCTGGGTCGTCGATCTTGGCTGACCTGTCCCGCTTGCCTCTTTCGCCTTTATAGCTAGTTCCTAACATGATTCAGTTAGACCATTGACACAGGGAATGTCTTGATGTTGCCCCACTTGTCGTTTTCTTGCAACGTTCTTCCAAGTTAACAAAAAATTGGCTTCTGCTAATTTATGACTTAAATATGCACATTAAGATCTACGACAAGGGACAAATGTAAATTTTCACTTGTTCTGATCTTGATTGATAGAAAACTGATAAACATGTTTTTTTTTAATTATTGTAATTTAGCACAGAAAACATGGAGCCGAATAGTTTGTTACGATTACTAGTACTTATTTCCATTTTAAGGAAACAATAAAAACTCTGTACAGGATGTAATGTACAAAACAACTTTATCTTTGCTTATTTACATTTTACACAATGGGTGTCGGCAGACGACTCCTCTTTTGCGGTGCGCAGTTCATTGCACGGGAGATCGTCCACGTGAAAACAATAATAGCAACATGAGGCAAATATTAACTTTATTAAATGCAAATCCAAATTTTTCAATTCTTATCAGTCTCCGAAATAAATGATAGCTTATCAACAGTAGACGCATTTGGTCTCGGTATCATCGTCTCTCGTCATCGTATCTCATCGTCTGGTTCGACTTTTTGCTCTTGAAAGATACTTTGTCTAAAATATTGTAATAAGTGTATCCTAAGATCAAATTATCAGTTTATCAATAATGTTTACAATAAATCAGATAGTTGATAGATTCATTACAGTCATCGCAATGTAGACTGAGGTGAATAAATCTTTGCAATTCTTAACCATTGCTATGGGTTCAGTCTGCACATCTTGCACGGGGAGCGGTTCATTGCACGGGGATTGTGTTTGCGAAAATATCACCGGAAACACATGCGCCAGGCGTTCCTCGTTCGACTGCTGAAAGATTGGTCTCTTTACTTTTCTGAGAGTTGCTAATTGGTTCAAACATACCTATTTGTGTTTCATTAACGAGCAAATATCGGGCCTTTACACACAACTGGTGTAGTTCTGAAATTCTCCTATTTCAGAACTGTTTTATGTAAATAGTTGCTCCTATATCATAGTACATAAACTATTGCACGTTAGAAGACTACGTTGTAGCCGTTGTGGGATTACTTCTACTTCATGAAAAGATTCTAAATCTATGGATAATGTAAGCTATGTCAGCTTTTCTTTACGTAATAATATATTACGTGTCTCTATTACTCAGCGTTACAGAAATAATAATGAAGATATTGTCCATTTGCTTTATGTAAATTATGTATCTATCCTTATGACATAAGAGTTCAGCAACGATTTATTATTATGGTAACATGTACAAAGTAACAAATAGTATGCCAATAAAAAGGTCATCGAGTGTAGCTCATAGGATCCATGTGTATTTATAGACAGACCAACACGCCGTTTTATTTATCTAGGGCCGCCCACTCGACTCGCTGTCATGAACGACACACGACGGTAAAAAACTTAGTACCGGCGTGATTTATTATGACTGAACAGTTTATAGTCCTATATTTGAAATTTGGTGCTACTGAACTTTATTATACGGTAAAAATAAACATCACAACGCCTAGGATAATTAAAGACGAAACAAACAATACCGTAAGAAACGTTAAAGGACATGACTAATTTAATTGACCGCAAATAATAAAATATAATGAATATCCATAGTAATATTAACGAACACTCCTCAAGAGAACATATTAATGAAGCATAGTGTTCCTGTCTCTGAAATTTTATTATTAGATACAAGAGCCGAATGTAGTTTAACGCTTCGTGGACTACTGAAAAAAAAATCACGTCAATCTCTACATTGAAATCTTCATCTTTCAAACAGAAGTCCGTGTCTAAAGTTAGTCGAAGTGAATAGGAAAATGTTTCACTTTAGTTTCCAGTATCTGTTGTCAGCGCTGTATGGGACATCAAAGCAGTTTTGTGAGAGACGGCGCTAGGGACGTTCGCTTCGCCGGGCACGCTCCGACCGGTTATTATAACCTGGAAAGGATATACGAGAGTTTATTTTGGGATTTAACTTTTGTTAATCGCTTTCGAATGTTTGCCGTCGACGTGGTGTTACGTAAAACTGCGTCCGTATTTTATCAACGCACGAGAATTCTAAGACGTGATTTGTGTGTGCAAATATTATATTAATTTTCCCAACTCTTGTGAAGTGTAAAAGGGATTGATTTCAAACGGTACCCGTAACTTTATCTAGCGCAAACCACATGTAACCTCATCCCACCTGGTAACGTGGTGACGGTATATAGAATAAACAAAATCAGGAGACTGTTTTCTGTGTTATGTTGGAAGAGATACATACATATATTAGACTATGACGGTTCTGTGAAAATTGCGAAGTGATTTTCGTTTTCGCGAAATACTTACAGGATATTATTTAGGATAGAAAATTAAGCATTTTGGATGTGGCCGGATATCTTAATATTTGTGTATACTGTAGACTATAAAATCAGTGAAACTTATGATTCTAACGCATTGACAATAAAGACAATGCAGGACCCCAATGGATGCTGAGGGTCGTCTTATTTTTTGGAAAGGCGGAGTATGGGAGGGCGGCGCGCCCACTCTCAACTGCAACACCTGCAAGAAGCGAAGAGCCGACAGAATGAGCGCGAATGAATCGCTTAACGAACGCCCCCAGGGGTGAGTTCTAGAACCGGTACTCTTTGTTATGATAGCTTCCGTTCATTTGACTTTGTATCTCACTTAAGGCCAAGGTCTTTTACCTCCAGTTCTGGTTGCTACGATTTTATCAATTTGCTTTCCTCTGCAGCCTTCAAACATATCGCCTAGGGATGAGCTAGATTGGGAACCAATGAAGCGAAAATTCAATTTACGCAAAGGGCGAGGGTCTTGTGTAAAGAACAAATACTTTCTTCAATTTGAGCGTGTTTCGCGCGTTTGTTTTCGACGGCCTTTCACCGCTATTGATGAGGATAATGTGTTTACTGTAAAATCCAGACATGTTCCATCTGTCAGTGTCTCGGGACTATTATTATTTCGTAGAAACTCGCTAAACTCTTTGTAGTGTGCTGTTTTAATTTCTAAATTAGAACTATATTCACTATCATACCAACATCAAGTAATAGTTTCCCAGTAGAGTCATGGTTTCTACCATAATAACTGTTTCAAGTCATATTTTGTATTATAATAAGTAATTTTCACTGTAATCTTAACTGTATATTTTAATTATTGGCCTTATTGGCGTAACGGTACAGGCTCTTTTAACTGAAGGCTAATGCACGCCTCACTTCTGTTCTACATAACGTGGGAATTCGTGGCATCCATTACGAATTCCTCTAAATGAATCACCATTGTTTCTCGTAATTGGACCTATAGTTTCCTATTCGTGCTTCCTCAACAACCGTATAAATATTTATGGCGTACTTTAAATTTTATTGGGCTGTAAATCTACGCACGATTGTTCCTATTAATACGGCTAAAAAGATACTCATAATGACATGTATGTTGGTGTTTAAATTTCGTCATAACTAATTATACTTAGGTATTTTGAAATATATAGTATAGAACTACATGACGTGTACTTACAACACACCGTACAAATGAGGCCTAGCTTAAACATGCTTTATTTAAAGGGATAGAATTCTCTATACAGTATTCCAATACAAAGTACTACAAGGATGACATCTTGTTGTGTGTCGTACACCATGAGAATATTGTTTCGATGAAGTGCTCCACTAATCCCTAGGCGATGTAATGCCATTTGGAGTGACAATATTTCTAGTGTTTAAACTAAATATATCAGACAAATGTCCACATCGTTCACCCAGTAACAACTACATATATATTCGTAAACAAAAGTAGTTATGGCCTGCATTGGCATAGAAATAGAAGCTAGTTTGTCACTTGTCTTACTTGATTGATCGTTAATTATTCAGAGGCTATCATAACATGCGTTTATTTTATACAAATCACATACAAGTAGCTATACACTGATGATTAGCAAACACAAACAATTCTATATCAAAACCTTATTAGGTATCCATGTCGTAATGGTCACAACGTAATGAAAATATCTCGCATTATCTATGTGAGAAGAGTATGATGTTGATGTTAATTAGTTGCTGCAGCCTTCGACATCCAGAAACAACGTCAAACAAGACTATAGTTCTATCTGAGCTCGTAAGTAATTGGATTGCTATTCTTAAGGACTCAGATGATCGCCTTGATATCTAGTGTAACGAACAAGCGCACCTCTCAAATTGAAACAAAAGTTGCGTCACTGTGGATTATGAGGACGGCGATTATACCTCTACGGTCCAACTATAGTTTTGCCATCTGTCTAAAATTTGATATCGTTGTTGAACTTTGGTTTGACATATGTATTTATTTTCGTTAAATACATCAGGAGCCTATTGGTATATTAAATAATCTTTATCTTAAACTATAAATAAACATGAACTTATCATTGTTCCAGTGTCACGCTTCTGGTTGTGATAAGTTAGATCTTGACAATGGAACAAAAGAATCAAACATTGATAGCCTTCAATGTTTTAGGCCCAGATTAAATTGATTTTATTTTAGACTCAATGCTTTGGCAATGCGTGTCTTATTTTGACACGTACGTTTTATGTTTAATCTGTGAGAATTAGCAAGTAAATACTCTTTATAAATTAAATTTACCCAGATGTTTCATTTACCCGGTTCCAAAAACACACGATTAGGTTTATCATCGAATCAATCGGCTCTGAAAACATGTTTGTACCGAATGCGAATAATACCTTTTACTGTGATATATGTTATTATAATAAAATTAATATGTAATATGTGTGATTTTATCGATCGTCTTGGATAGTGTCGTTATAGCTCGTTGCTATGTTTCCGGTCCATAATAACCATATAAATAATAATGAGCTTGTAATTACAGTAAATAAAAGATTTCGTCGACAGATGAAATACCTCAAATGACATTTGTCAAATATCTCAAAAAACATTTAAATCTAACAATGACCCCTTAGTGTAATCAAGTGAAATTTAATATTAATGAAGCATTATTTAAGCAGCTGTATCGAACCACTGTTGGCATCAAACCATTCGTTTAAAAGTAGTTAAAGGTTTCCTTTTTTAACTTGTTTTTTTTTATGTTGAATAACAACCGAAGTAAGAAATACCATTGTCTAGATACATCTCTAATCGAATCTAAACGTTTTTCAAATTTATTTTTCTATGTAATGCTATGAATTTGACACCTTTCTAATTCTGGTATCTATTTGATACTTGGCTCTGTTGATAGACTGATGATGGAAACGAAATATAGGAAGTAAATAATATAGGTGTCCTAAACTTATTTGTATTTTCAATCCTATGCTAACGAATGACTCCTAAAGGGGCTGACTGATTTTGATAATGCATTACGATGCTTAATGACTGAGTGAAATTGTTTAACGGAGTAAAGAATTTAGACATTAATATTTTTTTATTTTATTCCACGGTTTCGATTTGTTTAGATCTTCCAGCATATATAAAGAGTTAATATAATAAGGATTTCCCCCAACTTCCAGCTGCATTAAGTTCAATACAATGAATCGCAAAGAATGCAACTATGTAGCTCTATTTACGGATGAGCAGGAGCAAATCGTCCACACATTCCTTCCTCGGACGCAGATGGCTCGGCCGCACGACACGTGTTCCGTCTGTACCATGACTCGCACGGCATAGACTCGACGGAATGGCTCGAGTGCATGATGATACATTGTAATATGCTTTGCGTACATTGCAATCTTCCAGTTCTCTTACATGTTATTTCTCTAATGTAAGCGCTCACATACAGGAAAACTAGAAAAACATTTGTGGATAATTAATCTGCAAATCTGTTATTCCAGTTGTTGCCGAGGTATGTTTGAAGAATAAACTTTGTCTACTGAATAAATTTGATATAAAAGTTTTGTCTAATACTAACAATAGTTATTAACATAGCCAATTGAATATTTGATGTAACCTGTTTATAAATTGCACGCACAAAATGCGTACACCCGTTGCACTTGGCTCGAGCTAACCCAATTGATCAATTGATCCACATGCGTACGCTACACTTGTTTAAAGTGATTATATATAAATTACAGTACTCAAAACTAGGTATGTATCGCATATATAAATTATGAGATCAAAGGCGTCTGTAACATGTAATAGTATTTGTCGTATCTTGTGCTGTGTTTGTATGATATTATATTAAACACTAGTTTTTCTTACCTTTTGCTTTGCTCAGGTAGAAGTCATTATAACAATACAGTCAAACAAACTTTTCATCTGTATTTTACTAGTTTAGAGGTGGAATTAGAAAAACTACTTTTTTGTGCTCATTTACGTTTTATAAAAAATCTTTGGAAAATTTCAAGATTCTAGGTTCAGTGATTTCGGCTGTGTTGATTGATATCTGGGTCTATCAGCCTCCTTAATCTCGTACTTACTGGTGGTCCCCCGTTACTTCGTTCACGTGGTCTTAAATTTTTGAGTTTTCCAGATTTTCTAACAACAAAAAGTTGACATAACATCTTCATGTACAGAGCGATGGAATTAGACCGACCACTAAATGTTTAGTGAAGCTTACCGCACTACATTAAGAAAACCAAACCAAAATCGGTTAAACCGTTATAGTGATAATCGCATACAAACGCACAGAGAAATTTACTAACAACTTTTGTTTTGGGTTCTATTTCCTTAATAAAGACCCCTATTAATACTTTTTCTCATATATCTTCCAACAGATAGCAATCAGTTACAATATTAGTATTTGTAAAGATTGATTAGAGGGTTCAATTCTGCACTGATCGTATCATTGTGACAAAAATAAAATTGAGTAGGTACTTGCAGTTGCTGAAAACTAAAATATATATTAGAAACAATGCTCCAGTTGTGGATCTGGAAATGTCGTAAACCGAACGCTTTGTTAAACTCTCTTGTGTTTCTTTGGCATTCGTTTAGTGCGATGCCGACCGAAAATAGCTTATAAGGAATTTTGGATTCAAGAAATTCCCTATTCTCACACTGTAGCTACAAGCAGGCTTACTTTTTTATGTTCTTAAAGTAGCAAACGAGCGTGCAAGCCATCTGATGTTAATACTAAAGTCTTGCTTGATGTCGTGCATAGATGCGTTGCTGCTCGAGAGGACTGAGATAGTTGCCTCGCTTGCAATTATAGCCGGCAAATGCACCTTTTCAACCGAAAGACAAGAACTGCTTTACGGCGGATTGTGAGGGCGGCGGTGGTAGCACAACGGTTATATTAGTATATATTATTCTGCCATGTTAAATCGAATTACTCAACGGTAACTTAGTTAATACAGAGATATAAGGCAGTGTATGCAACACAATACTTGTACTTTTATACTGGCATAAAATAATGTATGAGTATTTAAACATAGAATAAAAAAAGTTAAATGAAAAAAAACAATCTCGCATCTATATATATTTTGTCAATTCCATTTTATGCATACTATTTTTCTACAATAAACAACAAATAAACTGCAAAGCCGGTGTACATTATTTTAAAATTACCATTGTTGTTAATTAGTGTTTTGTGCATTACAGGTTGGTAACGAATTAATTTTATCATATTTGCTTAAATTTTTGTATAACCTATTGTTAGACTCTTAATTAAAACTCACTGGAACATTGTGATATTAATTTACTTCAGTATTATTTACAACAATATGATTGAAACACACAAAACTCTCTGAGTGCTA
>DWON01008641.1:0-11989 GCA_018251015.1 Phocides pigmalion okeechobee | reverse complement strand
TTGTTATTAAAATTACTTTGCAACAATCCGCCACCACAATGTATAATGGTATATATTTCAAAGCATGCACTATGCATAGTAATAGTGCATGCTTTGAAATATATGCTTTGATAAGTATATGCTTTGAAATTTCTCGAAGAGGAGCTCAGAGGAACGGAGTCGAGGGCTGGAGCTGCGGTGCTTGGCTTTGAAACCTTTGGTCCGAGGATCCATATTTTTTTTCAAACAATTAGTCCGATATTTGATGGACGCCACCGGTAACAAGAGTGCTAGTTCTACCTCGTGCAGAGGATTGGGATAGCTATTCAACGCGAGAATGTAGCTAAGCGTTTTCGCATGCCGCATGGGTACGGTCGGCACGGACTACCTTTCTATTGTTTAGATTAGGCTGTTATTATTCGTTTTAAGATATTCATTATTGTAATGAAAGTGTAAATAGATAGGTCCTTAAATAAGTTTATAACTTGGTATCTTAAATTATGTATCCAAGTAGTACCTAGGTACTTGTTAAAGCAGGTACTTATGAAACAAAAATAATGTAAGTAAATATAAAATCTATTACTAGAGCGAAGTTAGGTCGGCCGGGTACGATTAACGATTTTTAATTGGCGATATTCTGAACCAGTGGCATGTCTCGTGGTCACGGCGAAACAGATAATTGCCGTTTCGCCTATTGCGACTATGCGAAGGTTAATCGCTAGCGACTAAAGTAAGTAGGTTTTTTTATTATGAAAGAATAAGAAACGGGCATGTAGGCTACCTGATGTTAAGTGGTCACTGGCCCATGGACGTCCAATCTTAAATAGAACAGAAGTTCTATTTAAGGATGGGCGCGGATGCGTTCCTACTCTTGAGGACAAAGTTGGGAGCCTCCAATAATGTGTATCCGGCAACCACACCTCCTCAACCGAAGCACAATACATAAAGAACATGTTGCTTTACGGCGGGTTATGTGGGTGGCGGTGGTGCCGCCCCAGGCGACCTCTAACGGCTCTACCACCTATATATATAGGTATTTTTATTGTGAGAAAAGTAGCAAATAAGCGTGCAAACCACCTGATGTTAAGTAGTCGCAGCCCATCGACATTCACGTACAACCACAAACACGTCTGAAATCATATCTCAGCTCGAACGTAGATGCGTTGCTACTCCTGAGGACTAAGATGGTAGCGTCGCTTCAAAGTGTAGCCGGCAACCGCACATCTCCAACCGAAACACAAATAATGCTTTATGATTATGAGGTTGGCGGTGGTACGTCTCCAGTCCAACTATAGTTCTCCCACCTTGGAGTTTCCACCAGTTCTTGGAAACCGTACGAAAAGTAGTGTTTAACATTAACTTAATAAATATCTTAAAATATGTTCCCAAGTATCATTTGTTAAAAAACATACACAAGTAGTACTTGTTTTACCCAAGTAGTAGGTACTTGATGTAATAAAAAAGCTACCGGACCTATAACAACTGACCTCATAACAGCGTGTAAATAGTCTAATGGCTTTAAAACACTTTTTGCTCGGTTCAATTGCCAATTCAAACTGATCATTATTTTATTGCGGTCTTGATTGCTTACGTGACTGCTTAAACAGCGGCGCTCAATCTGTTTACGCGAAAACATAAGGAGGATAATGTTTTTGGGGATATGTATGTATCTAGAATATTTATTGTTCTTGTTTTTTTTTATAATAAAAGGTGTACATGTGGCCCTTGTCACCTTTTTTATTTATTCAATAAGAACATAAGTAGGTATGTAAAGACTTACAACATTAAATATTCAAGAAACCGTTGCGTAGTTTTGTCCTGGATACATATAATTAAATCTTATATCAGCCTAATAACAAATAATAATAAACTTATAATTCGGAATAAGAAATGCAGCTAGTGTTCTTGGAACCATGCCACGTGGATACGGACTCCTCTTAGATTGTTTAGGTTAGGCTTTTATTGTAATTATTTTGAAGAATTTCATCATTTTGGAAATAAATTCATGTATCTTAGCTTTTCCTTACACGCGGTTTGAGTACATCTGAACGGGATGTAAGCCATGCCAGCGATTTGCTACCATACAAGAAAACGTTTTGCTATCAAAGGCACTAATGTTCTATTTTGTTTGCTCAATTCATTGTTATGTTTGTTTTTGTGACAGCCGCGTCTCTATTAAGTACGTGATGTAAACTAAATGAGTGGCACGAAGGTGTCTGTTCCGGAACTGTTGGTCAAACCGCTTGTATTACTAACGATTGTAAACGAGTTAAAATACTATAGTTATAATAGCTTTTCTATGTGAGAAGAGTAGCAAACGAGCATCTAAACCACCCGATTAAGTAGTCCTAGCCTATAGACATCAATAGGACAATATTGAACAGGATTCGGGAGTAGGCAATGTAAAAGTGACTTGGTGTCCATTTTCAATTCCCAACTCATTTATTTTAATGTCAAAAAGGATATAGACAATTCATAAGTAAAGAAAAGTAAAATAAAATATTAAAAAGGTTATAAATGTGCATCTGCACAAATGTGATAATAAACAAATAAATTCATGATAGTTCAACGATATATTGTTGAGGATAGCTTAATTGATAATTTGAAATATGTTAAGTATGTTTTACATTCTCTTAAGAAGTATTTCAAAGAAAAAATGTTATAAACCGACTTTTAAAAAGTTATCAATTTGTCGGTATGTTTTTTTGTATGTATGTTAGTAGATTATTCTTTGATTGCGTTTGATATATTTGGCGTGGTTTGGCAGATTTAATTCTCAAAAAATCATTTTTAATAGTCCTTAGACGTAGGAAATCATTTCTTTTCTATATGGAATTGATCGCAGGATATAAATATCTATGGACAATTATTATTCAAGATCCCTCGTTATTCGCTTGTACTTTCGCTAACTCTTTTATAAAAGGGCCATAATGTAACAATAATATGTTTCTTATCGAATTCCTTGTAGTTTTATTCGGTATAATTTTAAATAACAGGTTCGGGCTGGTTCATATCTCACGCAGAGAATTGTGATTGCTATTCAGCGCGGGTATTCAGCTAGTGTTCTTGGAATCATGCCGCATGGGCACGGACTCCCTTTAGATTGTTTAGGTTAGGTTTTCATTATAATTAGTTTTAAGATTTTCATCATTGTAAATATGAAAATAAACTATCAACATTGTTAAAAATAAATATTGTTAGTATGTGAAGAAAACACGACGAAGTGAACCAGTGGGGTTGCCAGAAATATCTTCAATGAGCTTATACAAAGGAGTGCATAAAATCAGTTTTATGTGGATCATTCTTTGAAGTTAAGATGTCGTTGTCGGGGCAGTATGTTTGATCCCCATGCTTAATTTGTGAGTATTTAAGAGTATTGTAAAACTAGTTTTTGGCCACAGATATGCTCGCGCAGAAGTCAATGTAACAATGTTTTCCAATAAATCATGCACTTATTTTTTACCCAATGTGTATATTTAAATTGAATCTATTAAAGTTTTAAAAAATCATACTAATTATCTACTTCTCTTTAATTCTTTTAACTTCCATAAAATCTTTTTTAAAGCTCATTAACGTTATATAAAGAATCCTTATAACATTATCTCTGGGTCTATCAGCTACCTTATTCTTCTTTTTATTCTTTTATCGAGATATGAACCAGCGTTCTTGTCACCGCCGACCAAAGGTTAGGCAAGCGGAACAAATACGTAATCACTGCTTAGTGGAACATATTTGCGCCGATTGGCTTCTTCTGCAGCCTCCGCCGCAGCTCCAGCCCTCGACATTATTCCTTTGAAGAGGGACCAACACACATTTTACTTACGTTATAATTAAACCTGCTTAATATATTATCCCATATTGTAATATGGAGTTCAGTGGAAGCGAAATCATGACCAAAAGCTAGTTTAAAAGGAAAGAAATATTTTTATATTTACAATGATGAAAATCTTAAAAATAATTATAATAAAAACCTAATGTAAACAATCTAAAGCGAGTCTGTGCTCATGCGGCATGGTTCCAAGAATATTAACTGCATTACCGCGCTTAATAGCAATCGCAATTCTCTGCGCGAGATGAACCAGCCCTCTTGTCACCGGCGGCGTCTATCAAACGTGGTACTATTTGTTTGAAAAATTTTTTCGGCACGCGGATTCCACGGGAATTCGTTTACATTAAAATGGACAAGTACTTTCGTATATTTGCTTAGTCATTTAAACAGCAATTTCTTGAAACGGAACGTGATATTTTAGACTGAAATTATCTATTTCTGAGTGTGCTACGTTGTTTGTCGGTCGATTTCGTGGAATAACTCCTGACCTGCCACTTCGCTTGAATTTTGGATATCAAGGAGAAATATGCAAGTTGAAATTATATGAAATGGGGATATTTTGTAACAACAAACCAAACTTCGGTTACATTTACGACATAGCATTGAAAATCTATGAAATTCTCAGGTTCTCAGCTATCTTTATATCTTGTTTAGTGTAATTCCTCCATCAGTCTGTGCGTCCACTGCTGAATTAAGGCCTCCGACAAGTGCAGGTTCCGACAATGGATTAATACCACTCTGATTGGTTCTATGCCCTCTGAATCCAGCTGTTACCCGCTATGTCTATCAGATCGTCGGTCCGCCTGGTCGGGGGATGCCCTGTGCTCCTTTTGGTAGACGTGGTCGCTGCTTAATGACTTGTCTGCCTCAGCAGTTGTCCGTCCTTTAGTGCAAACTACAAACGTAGTTTTAGCTCACATTGTTACTAAATAAATTATCGAATAGTATGAAATAAATGACATTTTTATTATTATTAATATTAGGCCGTTGACGCAAGTTATGTCGTAATGTGACACCAGGCTCCCGTTCTCACGGCATTCTGAGAAACTTAGGAATTCTGAGCTCCGGAAAAAGACGACGATAGTACGAAATGCAACTTTCGTGTGATATTTTTTCACTCTCTCAAAATTGCTTAAATTTATCAATGTTTTAATATTGATGAGGGCATTAATTACATTTCGAGTTCCGAATCTGTAAAAAAAAGTACGCGTCACTTTTTCACGTTGTAGAAATACAGATCTTCGTACAAAATACAGATATATAAAACAGAAACAGTAATAATTTCATAGTTATATTGTATCTACAGTGGGGGAACCAGCCTAAAATGTGTCCATCGAAAAAAGAGAAAGCAAATGAGGCTAACTATCTGTCTCTCTTTTCTTGCGCGTCCGTAGTGAGCAATTGTAATTTTTACTGAAAAGCTGAATAAGTAAGACTGACAGAGGTAGTAAGGGCCTATAATCTTATCTTTTTTATTATTAGTTGGACACGCGCACTCACAGGCCAACTTATAGCTTTTCCACTCTGTGTGTAAAATCTCTATGCAAAATTTATGGGTGGTAGTTCGAACGGGGAGGCACCATCACCGTCTTCGTAATCCGCCAGGAAGGTGCACTTGCATTTCGGTTGGAGAGGTATGGTTGCAGACGACATTTACAAGCGAAAAGTCAATCTTACAATGTATGTGCGTTAGGAAAATTACATCAATGCTCATAACTTCATGTTTCAAAAAGATAAGCATTAATCGTAAGTACCCGTTGTATAACATTAAACGTAAGTATATTTTGCAAACTGGTGAATGAATGCAATGGATCACTGGATATCAATAATATCAATTTAAGCGATTTTTAAAAAGTAATAATTTTAAAATATAAATAATAATGTAATGTTCATTTTTGTACCTAATCATATTTACGTAAAGGAAAAATTTTACGCTTTAATTACATGTAATGTATAATATTAATCTAAGTTTGTGATGCATGCTGTGTTTGCCTTGTAGGTTACATATTACAAA
Organism: Phocides pigmalion okeechobee; assembly: GCA_018251015.1. Taxonomy (NCBI): domain Eukaryota; kingdom Metazoa; phylum Arthropoda; class Insecta; order Lepidoptera; family Hesperiidae; genus Phocides; species Phocides pigmalion. The sequence continues at coordinate 6,167 of DWON01008641.1, read as the reverse complement.
TTCAAATTTAAATTCAAATATTTTATTTCATTGTAAGGTATATTACATACACTTAATGAACGTCAAGGGTTAAGTGTAAAAAAAATTATTAGAATAAGATAACTTAATTATGTATAGTATAGTAACCACTGGCAAACCTAAATAAATAAAAAATATAGCAAAATGTACTGCATTCGATATTTCACATCATTAATGTAGTCACGATGCATGTGTCGCATCCGCTCGCATTGCTTAGAAGCCTCCCATACAGCCTCGGATATCGCGCCAGCATTGGCACATTGTTTTTCAAATTCACATTATTTTGATGCTATTTTGGTGATTGATTCTGATCGCGTTCAAACTGCACACGGGGTCGAATTAATTCTACATTGCAATTCTTGCACGTTTCGCTTTTAAATAAAAAAATATTTATGTTTTATTCTTAACCGGTGTTGGCCAGAAAGTTCACATCATTTTTCGCCAATGGGTTCGAAGTTTTCGTCGATTTTTGATGTATAATTGCCGTGAAGTGTAAAATAGGGTTGTTGGATGTGAAATACATTTAATTAGTGACTATTGATACAATTTAAAATGAAACAACCTTCTTAGCTTTTAGTACAGAAATCTATATAACAATACATGCATATTATTTTTTTATTCCTATGAAAGTATTTCGTAAATTACTTTCTTAGTACTCACTAGTCCATTGAAGTCTACTTTTTTACTTTTACCTTACTCTTCTCTAAATATCATACAAGAAAGTCTTCCGTCGCGTCTGTCTGTCTTTTAATAATAAACTCAAAGAGTACTGGACAGATTTTCTCAGTTTTCAACAACAAGTAGAGTGATTCCTGAGGAAGGTTTTGGTGCATACTAAGTTACGTTCTTTTTGTAAATTGGACGAGAAATTAAATAGTCAAATTCAATATAGTAATTCAGTCGTCATTCGAAACAGATGTTTATAATTGTTAGTTTTTGCAACTAAGTTGGATATACGAATAATATATATATACGAAAGTAAACGTATATACGAAAGAAAATAATGTAAGTAAATATAAACTCTATTACCCGAGCGAAGCTGACTAGTTTATATACAAGTAGATATGTTAATCGACAAAACAAAGTAGTAACCAAGTTACATCCAAATCCGTTATGGACTTACGGAGTTTACAAACATGATCCCACATTAATAATACGAGTATTGAGATGTAAGTTTCAGGCAAGTTTCTGTATTGAGTAACATACCGTAGTTTTTATTCATTGGGCGTGGTGGTACGGGCATGTATTGCTGGTATTATGTATTTATGTATAAACCACAAACAAAAACTTTCTGATTCGACATACCATTTTAGACCAATAAGCATTAATGAGATAACTAGCTTTTTCTCCCGGATTTGCTTGTACATAAATCAATATTACAATATACTGTAATAAATCGTATGGTTTTATTTCAACCATTTATGTGTATTAACCTACTAAGCAGTGATTACGTGTTCGGTCCGCTGGGTTTTGAAACTTGGTTCGTTGGGTCCAAGTGCCAAAGAAATTTTCATAAAATTAGATCCACATTTGATCGTCGCTGCCGGTGACGAAAGGGCTGGTTCATATCTCGCGCAGGAAATTGCGATTGCGGGAATGTAGCTAGAGTTCTTGGAACCATGCCACATAGTTTAGGTTGGTTAAGCTTTTATTATAATTACTTTTGAGATTCTCATTATTGTAATTATGTATACTTAAAACAAATCTTAAGCCTTTCCACTCTTAAGCAAGCAAAGTGTTTGTATCTTACAAATTTTCCTCTTTTATTTCACCCGCTTTCATACAATTTTCCATCCCCTATTTTATTCCCTCTTCCTCCTCCTAGGGATGGAATTTCCAAAACTCTTTGATAAATGCTCAGTTCGGTATATTCAGGATCCAATTACAATTCCCGTTTCTAAGTACAGCGGATTCCGCTGGACTCTCCCTCAGATATGTGTCTGACAGTCCTTAATAAAATATATGTATAGACTTTTTTGTAAATAGGATGTTATCCTCCGGATTTAGAGTTGTCGCTTGCATGTGTATTTATTTACATAATTAGCCATGTACATGAATTAATTAATACTGAGGAATGCAATGCAGAATTCAAACAAAGCTTAATTAATTGCTTTAAAAAATTGGATAATACGTCAAATGGATATCCCACGCATCTACTTTGAGGCTTCCCCCTCTTTTATGGTCTTGTGTATTTTTGTCGACTTTATTTAAATTTGTTTCTTTAATTGTTAATTTAAATGTAAAAGTTAAATAGTCGTCATTAACAACTCATTATAGTATCATTAATGAATACGTTTCGTTACTCAGAATTGGTATAGTACGTGATTGTGATATTATGTTATCGAGTTGGTAAGTTACAGTGTACAAAAATGCAAATGTATATATTTACATAGAAATATACATGTAGAGAGTCAGCTTCTTGTGCGGAGGAGGAATTTTTAAAAAGATATTAAAATATATTTACACTTTACTTATGAAAATAATGAAAATCGTAAAAGTAATCATAATAAAAGTATAACCTACACAATTTGAAGGAAGTCTGTGACCATGCGGCATGGTGTAGGTGTGTTGCGCGGTCTATGATACCTAGATAGGGATTCCTACTTACTTTCAAAAGCAACGATAGTTCTTACAACAAATAGGATCTCCTAATTACTCGTCTAATTAACGTTGACCATATAATTACTACCAAAACAAAACACAACAATTATAAGTAACAGTTCAGGTTTTCCACTTTCTAAGCGCTAACACAGTGATAATTACGTTTCTAAAAATTGTTAAAGATTTTAGTGAAGGCATCAGGCTGCGACCTTTCTGTGAAATAAATAATATCCCTTCCCCAATCCTTTTAAGATTGTTAATTTAACAAAACGGGCCCATTATAAAGGTATCATGCCACAGAGCTATAATCGAATAGACTTGGCAAGCTATGATAGGCCAATGGTAACACCGGTAACCGGTAGCCAGGACTAATATGATGGACAAGGCGTCACTTACCTGGTTCATGCATAAAATATCGAGACATTAAAAACGTTAATCGTGAGTTTATGTAAAAATGTATAAATTCAGCAATGTTTTTTTTATATGAGAAGAGTAGCAAACGAGCATGCAAACCACGATGTTAAATGGTCGCAGCTCATAGACAACCACGTACAACCACAAACACGAACGAAATCCTACCTGAACTCGAATGTAGATGCGTTGCTACTCCTGAGGGCTAAAATGGTCGCCTCGCTTCAAAGTGTAGCCGCCAACCGCTCCTCTCCAACCGAAACACGAGTTATGCTTTACGGCAGAATATGAGGGCGGTGGTGGTACCTCCCCGGTCGAACTATAGTTCTCCCACCTTCATGGTACTGATATTAGTTTATTGAGATTTTGTCCACTTCTATTAGTTACACGTTCTATGGTAACGAACCTTACGGAGGTGACCGTAGGTGAATTCCAAGTTTTAATTGCTGGCATATTTCACATGGTAAAATATTTAAAGGACGTATCATGAGTGAGGACGCTCCTTGTTTTTTATTAATCCTTTTTATAAGCGAAAACGCGTAAAAGGGTGGACCACCATTGATTTGGGTTATTCTAACAATCGTTAGATATGTAATGACCTATAAAAAAAGATTGTCAGAGGCATTTTTAACGGGTGATAATTTTGGTAAATGTCAATTATGACAGGTGTCAATTATCATAAATGTCAATTATGACAGGTGTCACTTTTGATAAACGTCAATTTTGACAAGAATTTTGACAGGCGGGAAAACTCGTTTGATATTAGAAATACCACCGTCGCTCTCATACTCCGCCTTCAAGCAACTGTTGTGGTTTGGTTAGAAGTGTGATTTTTGATTACACTTAGATATAATAGGACCATCTAAGTCCTCAGTAATAATACAGATAACGACAGGTTGAGATTGCATGTGGATGTTTATTGGATGCGACTACTTCACGTCAGGTAGCCTGCGAGTTTGTTTGATAATCCATGTATTTAATATATATTAGCCCAACAAATTGGGTTATCGACCACCTGATAAAAAGCAGCTAACTTTGTCCATGTAACACGAGACGAATAATCAAACTTTCACCTTTTTGAAGACCCATATAAGCATTCAGGGTATTCTCTCAAGAGGAAGTTTGTTCCACATCTTGCACCACGTGGTAAAAATGAGTAAACCAAATCGTGGAGAGCGGCCACGAGTCCAGTTGAGAATGGTCCATGGCTACTGCGGAAACCGATGTTGACAGAAAACCGGCTTAGTTTCTTAAATGGTCAAGAAATGTGAAAAATGATGGCCTTTTAACGAGTCTCATGATATCTACTGTTTTAGTGAACGTTGGTCCTGAAGTCCTTTGTTTGAAAGTGAAGAATAACCCTACGAATAGTCCATGAGCTAACTGCAAATTGCGTTAATCATTTCTTGTCAAGCTATAACTTGTAAAATTCTTTAGAGAGGTATTATAGAGTGTCATGTTAGCGGTAGATTATTACCTACATGATGGCCGATGCGCATCCCACTCACGGAATCTAAATATATAATTCTTTAGATAGTATAAAACAAAGTCGCTTCCCACCGACTGTACGGTAAGGTCTTTCAAACTACGCAATGGATTTTAACATATTGATTGCGGCGCTCATATCGGATGATCGGGTTAGGGTTGTGGGAGGCGTCACTAAACTGTAGCTTATTTCTCAAGATTGAAGATACTCCGACAATTCACTTATATACTGTAGTTTTACCATCTTTTTTTTTCTTCATCTTTTCAGTAGTTTTTATCAATAGACAAAGTGATTCCTGCGCGAGAGGCCACTCTTGCTCATCTCACTCACGGAATCGCAGCTGACTTTCAGGAGGTATTATGAGACTTACTTGTACTTAGATCTTTGAAACTACGCAACGGATTTTAACGCGGTTTTCATTAATAGACAAGTGATTTAAGAGAAACGTTTGTATATTATCACATGTATTATAGCAGAGAAAAGCCTAGAATTTCAAAGATTTTTAATGTGATGTCGTAAATACAGGAGGCGTTTTGATAAATCTCTTGCACTTTCCTTGCAGATTACACTACTGCTATGTATTATATGGCGTCACGCGCTTGTATACTTAAATTTATTGATGTATTTAGTGATGTATTAACGTCGGCACTACAAGCCTGCGGACGGAAACAACGTCTGTGTATTCATAGATACTACACGGATACGAAAAACACGACATATCTGTGAATTGTCGCTGCATCTCCAGTCTAGAGAAAACAGCTCCAGTTTAGTGCTACCTCTCGAGAGCTGACTCGATGTATACGAGCGAAGCAGTGAGTGTTAAATAAATTATTGATTACTTTACATTATATTACATTTGATTAAATTACAATACATTACATTGCATTACATTACTATAGATTAGCTTACATTTTTGTTTCAACACGGGAATTATTCATGTATATCTGTTGCCGGCTCGCAGTACAACTCTGGTAGCCCAATAACCCACAACCGCCATTAATTTTAAACGATGTCACATCTTGTCAACAGTTTGGATCGAATATCTTTTTTTGGTGATAATAATTTGGGACGATTTATGTTGCCTGTGTTATGGAGTTTGCCTGTAAGCACGATTTGGATTAGTAATATTGTGGGGGATGATATATGGCCATGTTTTTCTTGTTTTAGCTACTATTAATCATGAATTTATTATATCGATATGTGTGAAAGGTATCTCGGATTTTGTGTTACACAGAATTGATGAGGTTTATTTTTACTTTGAATAAGTAAATGAGCGTGCAGGCTATCTGAGAAGACTAAATATGCGTTGCTACTCTTGAGGATACTTCAAAGGTGGGAGAAATATATTTCGATCGGGGAGGTACCACCGCCGTTCTCATAACACACTGTAAAGCAATACTTTTGTTTCGGTTGGAGAGGTACGGTGACGGCTACACATAGACTACTTAATCGATTACTTAACATCAGGTGGTTTGCATGCTCGTTTGCTACTCTTCTCATATAAAAAAGGATTAAGACGTTTGGCACATTAACACAATACATGAAGAACATGTTGCTTTACGGCGGGGTATGAAGGGGGCGGGGGGAACGCCCCCGGCGGGCTCTAACCGCTCTACCACCTTTTTTTCATCTCCTTTTTTTATAAATATTT
>DWON01008640.1:0-11990 GCA_018251015.1 Phocides pigmalion okeechobee | reverse complement strand
TATTTTAAAAATACTTAAAGGGGGGGAGGCCGTTTAGCCCCCCCCGGGGCCCCCCCCCCCCCCCCCCTCATACCCCGCCATAAAACAACATGTTCTTCATTTATTGTGTTTCGATTGGGGAGGTGTGGTTGCTGGATACACATTACTGGAGGCAACCATCTTAGTCCCCAAGAGTAGGAACGCATCCGCATCCATCCTTAAATATAACTTCTGTTCTATTTGCGATTGGACGTGGTTGTCCATGGGCTGCAGTAACTTAACATCAGATGGCCTGCATGCCCGTTTGTTGCTCTTTCACAAAAAAAACTTACTAACATAGGATAAGATTGCATACTAAGTCATAAATGTAAATGTACCTATTTTATTTTTACTAACATACTTGATAAGCATTTGTGATATACTAACCCAAGGAATGGACTCATGGTCTGAAATAAACTTATTATTATATTATTTGTATTTTTAATTTAAAATTTTCTCAAGATATTCTATAGCATCCGTATTTTCTTTAGATCTTGTTATTTTAATACTGTGTTTAAATTGAATTATGAGAAGTTAGACGCCCATTTTGAGATTCGAGAGAGTTAGAAGACTATTCAAATTAAGTTTATTGCCCGCGCCAGTTCTGGAGTCCAGCTAAATTTGTTAGACTTTTACAGAGAATTTGCTAAAAATTGTTGAATTAGACATCAGTCTACTGAAAATTCTTATCTAAAACGATATAATTATATTCCCAACGTCTGTACGTACGTACACATCACGTATGGCTAAAACACAATGTAGCCATCTACATACCAACAGAAGACTGGCATTGAATGGTTCATAAGACGTGCTAACTTAGGCGCCTTAAGTTTTTCAGCTGGACAGAAACCTCATGGCGCAGAAGGCGTGCCAATTGAGACGTCTAAAAATTTGCTCCTAGACAAGAACCTAACACGATGAAGTGCCAAAAAATGGCTCAGAAGCCGTGATAACTTAGTCATCTTAAGGTTTTCTGCTAGACAAAAACCTGATGGCTCATAAGACGTATCAACTTAGTCCTTATAAAGTTGACACCTAGACAAAATATTAATGCGATTAAGTGCTTAAAATAACGTAATTTATTCAAACTCTGCTACTTGATACCTAGATTTTATACGTAAGTCTTTTACTACGATATCCATAAGGAAAATTAAAGATACCACATTTTTATGACTTAGTTATACTTCTCTAGTGTTAATAAATGTATAAATATATTAATCACTAGGTGTACCCGCGACTTCTTTCGCGTATTCTAAAATAAAGGTCTTTTCTTAAAAAATACTATCTATCAGTTAATCCCATTAAAACCGTTGTACCAGTCATATTTTATTTTGCGCATTTTAATATTTTTGTACGGTACCAAATTTATTTTTTATTAAATAGCCTGTAAGTTATTCCTCGCAATATGATTTATTTGCCATAAGTCCCGTGGAAACCGGTTAAACTATTTTGGAGATTATCCGGAAATGACAGACGGACAAAAAATACGTTTTTGTTATATGTGCAGCATGTTCTTTCAGATGCACTTTTAAAAAGTTATTAGTTTTATATTACAAACAGACACTTCAATGTTTTTTTTAAGCATAGATATACGTAAGCCATGTTAACTTAAGGCTCTTAGCAAGCGATGGTCTCCACTTGCTATTGTTTCAGAGTAGAGCCAATCTCACCGCAAGGTCTACTATCCGCTTAAGAAATGCTTTTATGTCACATTCGTTTTAGACGTTAAGATTTTTCAAGTATGCGGTGATGATCAGAGACTGTTTTTTGTTATATTTCGTAAATAGTACGGTAGCAGAAGTGTTTGATGTTCGTCTGCGGGAATATCAGTTCCTCAGTTATCTATCATGTTGTGATGTGAGAAGATTAAGTAAAAATGCAGACCATCTAATGTTAAGTAGTCACTGCAGGTTTTAAACATATAATGGAAATACTACAAAAAATAAAAAAATACTCCACATACAATGACTGAAATCCAGAATCTATATTGGTACATAGATAAATATTCTTTACGTATTTAGTCATAATTACTTACGTTTTCAGTCATACTTATTATTTCATTAATCATTATTGCATTTTTTTTTGGAAATAAAACCTCCAAATGTGTGTAAGGTAATGAATAAAAACTGAGATTTGACATTAGTTATATTAATTATAAATATAAAGGTATACGTCTGTACATCTAATACAGGCACAAAATAATATACACATATTCAAAAATAGGACAAAAAAGTTAAATGAAAAAAACAATGTCGTATCTAGATATATATTATCCATTCCATTTTCTGCTCACTACTTTTTGTACATATTAAAAAATAAGAAAATTGCAAAAACCTGTGTTCATAATTTTTAATGATATCATAGCAGTCAGAGAGTGCTTAGTGCGTCACAATCATATTATTGTAAAAAAAAACTAAAGTAAATTAGTATCATAATGATCTCGTGAGTTTTAATTAAGAGTACAACATATGCTTTGCCACTTTTGAGGACTAAAATGGCCATAACGCCATACAATATAAATTAATTTTGAAACTACGCGCATAGTCGAAATACCTATTGAACTGACTAAGACCGGACGCGATAGTTTGAAAGTCAAGGGCACAAACCTTCAGACCGCTCTCGACCTCTACTACTAACTTTTTTATTTACGTATTCAACTATTATATCACTGTTGGACAAAACAGGTTAAATATTATTAATTCAGTCTGATTCGGACGACTAACGAAAAATCCTAAACAATCCTAATAAACAAATATGTATAGTTTATAGGGTATCACAGAAATGATACAAATCGCGTTACTTTTACTAAATTATTTAATAATTAATTACAAATTTACTTTAATTCTGTCCGTCAGGTAACCATATCCTGTCTGATCAATATTGCTCATTCCGTCAAAACACTTAAATTCCCACCAATTATCCTCAGTGTGGACAACTTCAAGAAAAAACTATCTACTGACTTCGTCAGTATGACCAGTGCGCAAATTAAAAATACTCAACTAGAAATTAAAATGGGTAACTTATAAACCATTAATTGAATAAACGATTTTAAAATTATCAAAACCTTACAAGTTATCTAGACTTCGAATATTGACACGACAAAAACAAAACGTGATTTAAGTTTTTACTATTAATGTAGTTTTTAAAGTCCACATTACTATATAGGCGTACAATATATTAGCTATTCTGTTGCTATTTCCATTCTAAGTTTCTATTTTTTAATTTAAAATTTAGTTTATGATCACGAATCTCAGTTAAATAAATTTATTATACGTGAGTTTACTTTGTGTAGGTACAATAAATAATGCTTTTCAATTTTTTATTTACAAAACGAAGGAAAATATAACACAAAAAATATGCTATATTGCAATTTATAAACGTCATAACATTTATTCATTTTATGCATTTCCAACTTGGTTTTGTAGCATTACAATGTCGAATCACAAATATTATGGCGTATTGTCATAGATTATTCAAACTCTGTAACAGCTGATCGTTGTCCGCCATGACAGTGTTTTAGTCCGCTAAAATCCGTTTCTACCATAAATATTTAATCGTTAACAAAATTGTTAACAAAAAACTTAGCCTAAATTAATTAAAAGGAAAGTGAGCATGTTAATGACTAATAAATCACAGATCAAGGTGGGAGAGCTATAGTTCGACCGAGTAGGTACCAACGCCGCCTTCATAATCCATCGAAAAGCATTACTTGTGCTTTGTTTGGAGAGGTTCGGTTGCCAGCTACACTTTGAAGCGAGACGACCATCTTAGTCCTCTGGAGTAACAACACAATTATACAACTTCATATAGGATTTCAGTCGTGATTGTGATTGTACGTGGAGGTCTGTAGGCTGTGACTATTTAACATCAGGTGGTTTACATGCTCATTTGCTCTTTTCAGATAAATAAAGATCGTGATTTATTTGTAGTATATATTTTAACATCTTAGCTAAAAACGAGAGCTTAGAATGATTTCTTCAATATTACGTTACGTCACTGATTTTATCTAGAAGCTATTTAATACAACGACATGGATCGGTAGCAATAAAGCGATACCCTTAGTATGAGTTTTACTAGGAAACAAAATTAACAATAATAAGTTTTTTCTTGGTATATTAAATATATGGTTTCTCTTTATCACACCTACAGAATAATAATGACCTATTTAAATAAGTTTTTGAGAAATGTTAAATAATGATTCCTTTTCATATATTTTTTGTGAGATACCAATAATCTTTAGGTGTATTTAAAAAAATATATATTCTATGAATTTTTATACGATCCCCAATATATTTTTTTATATTTCATTTATTAAATTTATTACGCAAAAATATGGAATTCCAAAATAAATGCATTATCTTAAAGTTTCGACGTTAGTCACTATTATTGTTAATGGTGCGATACGTGTACGTGTACGTGCGGTACATTCAGCGCCTCTAGTGACGCGTTTGTGAACTAAGATTTAACAGTACAAGTAATCATAGTAATATAATGCCAAATTTTACAAAATGGCGGCATATATATCTCACTATTTTCTAAATTGTAAAGGAGATCAAGTGATATTGATATAAGGATATAAGTCCACGCATACTATCAACTGGATGTTGTCGAAATAGGAAATCAAGCTGTTGATATTAAGTATTGGATTGCAAGTATAAAAAGTCGTACTAAGGGTAGGCTGAGGGTAATGAACTTTCTTCTGGGGTCTTATATTTTTCTCCGTAATAGATTCATACTTAATTTTAACCCTTATAAGGATCAATTAAAACATTAATAAAGAATTGATTATGTAAAAGAAACCTAACATTAATTATTTATGAGAAGGTCTCGCTTTTTTCTCAACCTTTGAATACTACAACGGAAACATACGGACGTAACATACCCACGACTTTTATTTTAGACATAGTTGAATGTATAAAACGACGCAAAGTATTTCTGTCAACAAGACGGAGAGGACTGGTGGTATTAAGCTGACAACTAAATAAGCAAATAATATAAAATGAGCGGTAATGACCTAGACTCTAGGTCGAGCTAGTGTTAAACGGTCTTCACCTCGATCTTAAATAAAAGGGCATAAGGTCAAATTTTTGAAGCAGGAAAACGCTAAGAATATTCATTGACCATAAAATAAATTGATTATCTGTATAACTTTTCAATATAACAGTCATTTTCTTAGTTTAATGTTGAGTTATTCTTAAATGCCCGTTTTCTTTTTTTTATGTGAGAAGAGTAGCAAACCACCTGATGGTAAATAGTCGCAGTCCATAGACATACGAGTACATGTACAATCGCAAAACCAATCGAAATCCTATCTGAGCTCGAACATAGATGCGTTGCTACTCCCGAAGACTAAGACGGTCGCCTCGCTTGAAAGTGGCAACCGCACCTCTCTAACCGAAACACAAGCAATGCTTTACGGCGAATTATGAGGGCGACGGTGGTACTTCCCAGTTTGAACTATAGTTCTCCCACCTTTAAAATCATTAATCAATCAAAATCATATTAAATTTGGATGAACAAAAACACGAATTTAATTGACAACAAATTTCACAGGCATTTCAAACTATGAGTGTCGTGAAGCTAAAGCTTAGAGAATGCAAGTCTGTGGCCATTCCTATATGTGTGTCAATTTTCATATAAACTTCACAGAAACAAACAATTAAATTCCCTTCTCTAAAAATAAGATGAATTTGATATAAACAAACAAACTTGCAAAAGAGTTTTTTTTTATTTTATTGTAAAAGAGTAAGAAACGGTAGTTAAGTGGTCACTGCAGCCCATGGACAACCACGTCCAATCTTATATAGAACAGAAGTTCTATTTAAGGATGGACACGGATGCGTTCCTACTGTTGAGGACTAAGATGGTCGCCTCCAATAATGTGTATCCGGCAACCACAAAAAGACACAACGACAAAAAGGCAAAGAGTTTCCCATTGTTCGAATCTTAAACAGCAAATTTAAGTAATATTTACTGCGTCGGAAGAAAATTATTCGGAATTATTCCATTACATTTTTAACCTTGAAATCGTACATTTTTTTAATAATTGGACTGCAAATAAATCGTGTTGTATCGTTTAAGTCTAAAAGTGTCGTACTTTTCTTTTTCGTTTTGTCGTGTGTCGTGATATGGAACTTCAAAGAAGAAAACGAACTAGACGTAGAGTAGATAGACTACATTACCACAAAAACAACAAAACAAAAAATCAACAAAAAATCGGTAATCGTGATTACCCGTTACACTGCAAAAAAACAATTTCGTTCGTAACTTCATAATCATATTGTCATTTCTAAAACAAATACAGCTATAACGATCTAGTCTAACTGGCCTATTTTTACCTAAAATCAATAGAATCGATCAATTAGGGCGGACTGGAGGTAAACACACCAACCCGCGATGTATCTCCCGATTGTTCGAATGCCGAACTCCGTAACGATATCACTTTCCGAAAGATTCATTGCGTCGGAAGGAAACCAGATCGAAAACGATTACGTAAACGCATTTCCATGTAAGCGATATTGAATGTGTTTACTGGTGTTGGGATGTTTATTTATAGAGCAAATAAACAATATTGTGAAGTTATTTTTCAGCAAACCTTGTGCTGGGACTGAGTAATTGACACCTCGGTTAAAAGTGTTTCACGCTACCGTTTATCCGGCTGCTCCGCCTGTATTTCTAGTTAAATTTATAATATTTAATTTTTAATGGCGGTCTGATCATTTTTTAGTGCAATGAGTTAGACTGGCAGGTAGCATCGTGTTACGGGATGACAATAATTTGAAAATATACATGGATGCTTGCTTACACATAGACAAAAATAACAATTAAGAAAAAAATGTGTTTATTTTCTCTTCAATTTAGTTTTACTTTATAACACGTGGTGCAGCGTGGCATGGGGATGCGTCGCCATAATAAACCACCACCATAACCCCATTCCATATTTAGATATATTTATTATAGACGTCATCGATTAATTTTATTGAGCTATCATAATATTTTTGTTTTTCTGTTACATTAATACGTTTTTTAAAGACTTTTTTAAATAATATTGATTATGCCATGTTGAACCTATGGTATGTCAAAACTTTAACAAATTAATACTGTTGTCATGGTATTTTTGGAACTTCAGTAAACATCGAAACAATGTTACAAAAGTTGCAATTCTATCAAAGAATTTGGAATTTTACTAACGGACTATAACGGCTTAGCTCTTGATAGGTGGTAGAACATTAGTTCGATGAGCGAGATGCCACCGCTGTGCACATCAGTTGTCTTGAAGTAACTCTTGTATTTCAATTTAAGAGATACGGTCACCAGCTACACTTACAAATGATGGTCATCTTATTCGTCGAAATTAACAATGCTTAAAGATTATCGCCATATTTCATAGGAGATCCTACATGGCAGATTTGGAAAGTTATTATTTATTATATTATATTATATTATATTATAAGATCAGCTTCAACTTCATTCTTTTCATATTCCACTAAAAGATCATCCCAATCTTAGATTTCGTTTCAGTATTTCGTTATTAATCTTTTCGCCATTATTTTTTCCACCCCACCCCCCTCTTTTAATACTTTCTTCTTAAATTCTATCTTCTCTATGGCCAGTGTCACGAATCCTCGTATTATCATAAAAGAGGAAGCATTCCATGTATTAAATTCAATATTTTAAGGAATTACATAAATATTATTATTTATGTAGTTCGTTAAAATTTTGACATCGAAAAAGTTAATTTTGAAAATTCCACCCCTAAGGGGTTAAAATACGGGTTGAAATTTTACATGAATGATTATTGTCGTATCGCATTATTATTATATCGACCGCATAAGCAAAACAGCTGGCAAAAGCTGACTTATATAAAATACTTCGCATAACCAATTCGAATCATGTCTCAACTGTTAGATAAGAACACGTCACTAGGAAACCTTACATAAATATTCTAATTTGTAGCATCACTTTCATTGTCCCATTAAATCGCATTTACGAGCTGCGCCGTTCCAGCATTAGCATTCAATGCAGGTTTGTTATGAGTTCAAACCGTGGTTACGCTTAGCATTGCTCTAGTCGGGGAAATAACATTGGTGGAAATTATTAAAACTAAATACATTCTAAAGGTGGTAGAGCCGTTAAAGCTCGCCCGGGGTGGCACCACCGCCACCCTCATAACCCGCCATAAAGCAACATGTTCCTCATTTATTGTGTTTCGATTGAGGAGGTGTGGTTGCCGGATACACATTTTTGGAGGCGACCGTCTTAGTCCTCAAGAGTAGGAACGCATCCGCGTCCATCTTTAAATAGAACTTCTGTTCTATTTGAGATTGGACGTGGTTGTCCGTGGGCTGCAGTGACCACTTAACATGAGGTGGCCTGCATGCCCGTTTCTTACTCTATCACAATAAAAAAAGTACTGTTATGTGACAATATTATTTTGACATGAATTAAATAAACATAATAAATTACACTTATATAATTCGTTAAAATGTTGAATTTAATACGCTAAATACTTTGTTTTTTTTTTTTTATGATAATGCAACAATTTCTGACACTGGCCATAGAAAAGATAAGATTTAAAAAAAAGTATAAAAAGGGCGGGAGTTGACAAAACAGTGGCGACGCATGTAACGAAATATAGAAACGACATCTAAGATTGAAATTATATTTTGATGAAATATGAGCGCAAAAATGTAGATGACGGTGATTTTGTACTATAATATATAGCGAGGGCCCTAAGGAATGAAAGCCGATTTTTGGAATGAAAATTATGTCAATTTAGACCACAAAACTAAAGCTTGTTGTGTTTGAAATTAGAAAAATCCTATTCTTTTGAAATCATAGACATTATTTGGAAATTATAGACAGACGCGTCAATATAATCCATTTGCGTAGGTTCAATTAAAATTAAATTAAACCTATCTGTTTCATATGTAACTAACCTTGACCTTGGCAAAGAATACTAAAGCATCACGATCATGCTCATAAATACTTCATAGTGTATAATAATAATATTTTAACCGAGTCTTGTTTGTACACTCAATATATTTTAAATCTCTTCTTTTCCTCTAAATCTATTCAAATTGTCGTTTATATCAAAACGGACACCAAACTTTTTTTAAGTGAAAAAAGTAGCAAACGAACATGCAAACCACCTGGTGTTAAGTAGTCCTAGCCTATAGATATCCACGTACAACCATAAACACGACCGAAATCCTATCTTAGCTCGAACGTAGATACGTTGCTATTCCTGAGGACTAAGATGGTCGCCTCGCTACAAAGTGTAGCCGGCAACCACACCTCTCCAATCGAAACACAAGTAATGCTTTACGGCGGATTATGAGAGTGGCGGTGGTACCGAGGTGGTCCCGAGTCGAACTATACTTCTTCCACCTTTAGCTTTACTAAGTAAACTACGTTCTTTTTATTTTTATGAAGTGATAATAATGAAAGAACATGCAGTCCACCTGATGCCAAGTAGTCACTGCCGCTTATGGACATTTGTAACCAACTGCATAAAGAGCAAAAGTCCTACATGAAGTCAGATACATTGTTACTCCTGGCGTAAATACTGATGATGTAGGTAAATTATGGAATGATATATAAAAAACACAATAATTAAATATCTAATAATATAATAATTAAATAATTTATGGCAACACTTACAATAAAAATTGTTACCTTATATCTAGGGGTTGCACAAATATATACATTATCCCTTCTTTTAATCTCGCAAACAAAGTCGCACCTACGACTAGTATACCATAAAAACCATAGAATAATGCTCCTATGTACAACCTATCCAATATTACAATACCTAACATCATTAAACAAGCCATATCGGACCGTATTGCCTTAATCATAAGCGATAATGACGTGTACCATAATCATCATCTGACAGTACTAATAGATAAGCTGTATCGATTTCAATGGATTGTAAGAAAAAAAACACGCGCGGTTCGAAGCGAGGACGCCAAGTTTTTTACCTATTACCTATACTTTATTTGTCAGATCGAAGACACGTTGGTCGTGATTACTAATTCTATGTTACAGTAATTATTTATTAAATTATGTGGTACAGCACATCCGTAATCACGATCTGGTGTAACGAAATATTGATCTGATAACACTGTTCAAGATTCAATATTTATATTGAACATCAACATCAAAATTAAAATATTTTTATTCGAATATAATTCTTTACAAAACTCTTTTCTCTATATAGCGAAAAATACTTCCCTATAACCTATATAAAATAAACGATATCAAGCCATTTAATTGAACTAATATTTACAGACGCACGTCAACATAAAAATATTCGTACTGTTTGTGAATATAAATTTCTATTGATAACAGTTTGGGCGGAACACAAAAACGTAACGAAAATTCGATTTACTCGACCATCCATAATCCATTTTTAGCTAGTACAGTCGTGTAGAATTTTTGTTTCGCTTTGGTTTTCGCGGTGAAATCAACTGGAAATGGGCAGGGTATAAAAAAATATTTTTTCCAGCCAACAGTGTGTCGACAGTCGGGATTATTTTGCGAAAAAGCGAGACTTTTCAATTTTGACAAATTTGTCCGGTGCCTTTTTTCGAACGTTCCCTGTTGCTGGTCCTTTGGAAGATTTATTTATTTATTGACATCTAAATTGGAGTTTGTATAGACTATTCACAAAGGCTCTCTATTACTCCAACATGCGGTATTTTAATAGGTGTCAGTATTTCGTCTTAAAAGATTCCACTGCGTCATAACCCGGCGTTAAGAAACTCTTGCGTTGGAGAGACGGTAAGTGTCTATTATTATAAACACCACTTGCTGAAGATTGAGGTTAGAGGTTCTCCAAATAACATTTAGCGCGTTCATTTCTACCACGTACGTACAAGATGTGAAACGAAATTCCTACGGTATATTCTATGAACGCTATGAAATGGGGCACTTCAAAAAAGGTGCAAAAAGAGCTTCAAAGCCGGCTGTGCTGGCGACTCCTCTGGTGTTTCAAATGTCCACGTTGTCGCCAAGTGCTTTCAATCATGGCGGGTCTGCCTTGTCGTTAGGTGAATTTAAAAAATGAACGAAGCGGCCATCTTAGTCCTCGGGAATAACAAGGCATCTAAATACAACCGCATATAAGACTTCCTAGTTTTGTAAGCCTGTTTGAAGTTAGATGACGGACAACCGATGGAACAGAAAGATCCTCGAGTGGCGACCATGTCTATCGAAAATTTGCCGTAAAAAATAAAAAAAATAAATAGGTACTTCTTGCAATAATTTTTGGGTTTCTTTTAATAGGTTAAAATTATTCAAATACGAAAAATTATGAACTTGTAACCTTCAAGAATTAACATCCTCTGAAACAGAAGAGACAAAAAAGGCCTGGTTTTAAGATTTTCATTCACAACTTTTTGCTGTTAGAAAATTTTGAAAATCGCGAAAATTTAAGCTCATGTGAACGAAGCCAGTCTTCAATATAAATTAAAATGCTGAAGATTATAGCCCGACCTACTATCATTTCAGAAATATTCCATAATACGTCTCATGAGAATAATCGATCGTTTAGTATGCATTGAATGATTATTGGCCTCATTTTCCTTGATTTTAAGTAATTAACTACAGACAATGTTTATTTATTTACTTCATAGTGTAATTGCGATGCTTTGTTATGTTATTACCTATAATTAAATAGGATAAAAGTCGATATCTGCCTCTTTCATCTATCGGTCGGTCTGTTTTTCCGACTACTTTGTGTAAACCACTCAACGGGTCTCAATATATTTTTTATTAGAAAAAAGAACATACTAGGAAAGATAGTGCAGGGATTTTTTATGGGGGTACGTAGGGGCACGCAGTGACTCCAAAAGGAAAATTCGAAAAAATCGAAAAATTACCCTAAAAATTAAAAAAATGATAATAAAAATATTATGTTTTATTTTATCCTCAAAATTTTGTAGCAAGGGAAGTGGGTACAAAAAATT
>DWON01008639.1:0-11990 GCA_018251015.1 Phocides pigmalion okeechobee | reverse complement strand
GTGGTTGTCCATGGGCTGCAGTGACCACTTAACACCAGGTGGCCTGCATGCCCGTTTCTTATTCTTTCGCAATAAAACAAAATCGTGAGATATATTTAAAAGTTATTTTTTATTTTTAGAAGAACTATTAAGTGCAACTACCGACCACACTTGCGAGTGAAACCACCATCTTAGTCCTCAGGAGTAGCAAGGCCTTTACTCCCTTCCTCATATAGGATTACAGTCCTATTTGAGATTGTATGCGGACGTCTAAGGGCAGTAGGGTCTACTTACATCAGGTGGCCTGCACGCGCGTTTGCTACTCATATAACTGCTTCTCATATATAACGAGGTGGTTTTTGACATTTAATTTTGAAAAATGCAGGCTCTCTCCACTAGAAAGATCAAAGGCTTGCGTAAGATAAACTATATTCGGCAACATAGCATTATTACGAAACTCATTACCAAAACACCCTTTCTTAGGAAGGGCTTTTAACCACCCTATTTACGTAATGACAAGAAGGGATGTAAATTTTTGAATCTACATCAAAGTAATGTCACAGATCCTTAATTCCTAATGGACCTGTTTGATAAGGGATAGTAAGCGAGACACGATAAAATTGGGTATTAACGTAAGTAAATAATTGTAAAGTTTATTTTGAGCCTTTTTTATTAATATCCTACTGCTTTTTATTACGTAGCACCTTTGATTTGCCTTTATAATCTTTTACAAATATTTTTAAATGACTATTTATATACATAGAAAGGTAACGTA
The DNA here is from genome assembly GCA_018251015.1 of Phocides pigmalion okeechobee. Taxonomy (NCBI): domain Eukaryota; kingdom Metazoa; phylum Arthropoda; class Insecta; order Lepidoptera; family Hesperiidae; genus Phocides; species Phocides pigmalion. The sequence continues at coordinate 11,236 of DWON01008639.1, read as the reverse complement.
AATCATAGCAAGCAAAATCAAAATTAACCTAAATAACAATTTTAATGTGAGAAGAGTAGCTAACGAGCATGAAAACCACCTGATGGAAAGTAGTCGCAGCCCATAGACATCCACGTACAACCACAAACACGACCGAAATCCTATCTGAGCTCGAACGTAGATACGTTGCTACTGAGGGCTAAGATGGACTCGCTTCAAAGTGTAGCCGGCAATGCACCTCTCCAACCGAAACACAACGAACGCTTTACGGCGGATTATAAGGGCGGCGGTGGTATCCCAGTTGAACTATAGTTCTCCCACCTTTCATCTCGCTTATATCTCGTTATCTCCTCGCTCTCTGTCAGACATACGAACAACCCTTTCCCAATTGGAAATATGCACAATTGAAAATTAGAGATCTCCCCCTTTAGTTGAGGGTTAGTTTGGGAGCAGTTATGTTTAAAGAGGAAGTAGTGCTCTCCCCAAATTGTGCCCTGGGGTGCGTTTGCCTAAAAATTGGAAATGTGAACTATTTTAACTAAGGGGATGTTTTTAGGGTTCTGGACCTCAAATGGAATAAACCCTTGCAAGATCAGTTGATTCTTCGTCTGTTTGTGTGTCTGTCAAGTAAATTGTTCAGGGATGCGGGAAGATGCCAAATTGCCAGTCCCACATTTTATCGATGTCGGTGACAATAGGGCGAGTTCTTGTCACGCGTAGATAATTGCGTTCGCTATTCAACGCGGGAATGCGGCTAGCGTTTGGCATCGTGCTGCATGAGTACGGACTAGCTTTACATTGTCTAGGTTAGGATTTCAAGATAATTAGTTTAAAGGTTTTTATTATTGTAATTAACATTAAAATAAAAAACTCAAGTCTAAAACCCATGACACTGTAAATTAATCAAAGTACTTAGTCAACACAGTCAAAAAATATGGCCCTTTATATCGCTAAAGGATCGAAATTTGTAGAGTAGGTGACGTCTTGGGGACGTGCGAACATACAATTTGGCAAAAAACAATTCCTATAGTACAAATAAAATATTATATGAATTACTGTAGTTATAGTGACGTCATAATTTTTATTTGCTCGCACACTGACTCCGAAGGTAAGATGTATACGGAACCTTCAGTCCCTAAGTCCAACTTACACTTGACATTTTCATACAAGCAGTCCACCTCACAGACGGTCTTTGGAGCATATGGACGTGAATCAATTCTTTTTAAAGGTATTATTTCCAGAGGTACCATTTCCCTCATAATCCGCTTTGAAGTTACTCTTTCGTTTGAATCGGAGGTGGTTATCAGCTTCACTTAAGCTTAGAAGCTACAGGAGCTTGTAACAAGGCTTTCCAAGTCTAACCTCATTTGAACTCCGATCCAGGTAACAGTCATATTAAAGTAATGATTGTTTTTTTTATTTTTTTTATTGTTTTTTTTTTTGTTTGTCTACTCATTGCTGTGTTATGTGCAAAGATTTAATGAAGAAATCATTTTTTTCTTTCTTCTAATTATTGTACATTTTTTGAATTGTGGGTCCATCAGAGGACTCCTGACAATGGCATATAATATAATATTTTTAACTAGTATCATAGCGGAATTTGTACCTTTTATTGTTTTATTATGTAATGGGTATTCACGATTTATTTGCCGATATTTCCAACCAGTTTCACGGCTCGTGGTCACGGTTAAACTAAAAAAAAGTCCAAAATTGCCCAGGATTTGAACCTTAAACTATAACCAGTCCGATAGTTAGACAACGTTCGCTGCACTAGGACCCAACCCTATTAGAACGTAAATTTAAATCAGACTAAAAGGGGAGCTTTTTAATTTTTGAGGGTTACTTTGCAAGTAGTTATATTTATAGCGGAGTGGTGGTAGTTTCACCCCAAATTATGCCCTGGGGTGGTACTTGAAATTTAGTCTATGAACTATAATTAAAACCAGCCTATGTGGTACTAGTGTTAACCTCTGGCTTTGTTTGCAAAATATAAGCTTTCAAGCCTGTTTTAAACAGTGTAATATGTAATTTGAAAAAGAATTAATCTTTTTTATGTGAGTTGAGTAGCAAACGAGCATGCAAACCACCTAATGACAAGTATTCGCAGCCCATAGACATCCACGTGCAACCACAAATACGACCGAAATCGTATCTGAGCTTGAACGTAGATACGTTGCTATTCCTGAGGACTAAGAGGGCCCCCTCGCTTTAAAGTGTAGTTGGCAACCGCACCTCTTCAACTGAAATACAAGTAATGCTTAGCGGCGGATTATGAGGGCGGTGGTGGTACCTCCTCGGGCGAACTATAGTTCTCCCACCATGAAAAATCCATTATGAAACCACTCCAGCTCCACATGCTCCAAATTATTATTTGTAAATGGCATTTTCAAAGACGGAAAAGATGTGTGTTTTGGAGTTACTTTCGCCGACTCTTCCCCAAAACGAAAGACCGTACGAGTCGGTGGTAGTTTATTGACGTTCAAAAAGAGTTCTGTTAAGAATCTACTTTGAATAAAAATGTTTTAATTTTGATTTTGATACGAATAAATAAAATTGGAGTGTGTTTGTAATATTAAAATTACCGCTTTTTAATATTCATATGTATGTATTCACGGCACATGTACGAAAATATATTTTTTACAACTTTTGTCTGTCTGTCTATTTGTTTGTTCCGGCTAATCTTTGGACCGTTTCAAAGATAAGCCGGACCGATTTTGACGGGACTTTCACTGGCAGATAGCTAATATAATAAGATGTAACTTAGGCTAGTTTTATTTTAGAACTACCTTTACCCACGACTTCGTCCGCGTTTGAATTAAAAATATTCTACAATAACTTATTAGTTCTGTATTTCGTGTGTAGATTCAAACGTGGACAAACTCGCGGTCACTGCTTACACGTAATATTAATATTAGTGGTTAGGTATTTATCCCCTTGTTTTCTTAGGTAACATTACGTTTTGAATGGAGATAAGAGAATTGTTTTGTCATTTAACCAGCGAATTGAAGAAGCAATAAGTAAACAACTAGGTTGAATATCCTTATGTAAATTTTGTATGACGTTACACAGGGTCGTAGATAATAAACAAATAGACTCGTAGTTTGAATGTGTTATTAAAGTCGCTTTAAAATGTGGTACCGCGTAGTTCATTTTTATTCTTCGTTATTGTCCCACAGGCATGGTTCTTCTGTGAGAATGAGAAGAACTTTATTATTATTCCCATTAATGTCCCAGGGGCACGGATCTTCTCCCAGAATGAAATAGACTTCATTATTATTCTCCATTACTGTCCTACGGGCACGGATCTCTTTTTCAGTGAGAAAGACTTAATTATCTTCTCTCAGAAGAAGTAGGACTTCATAGAATGAGAATGAGAAGGACTTCATTATTATTCTTCTTTACTGTCCCAATGACACGAGTCTTCTCTAAGAGTGAAATAGACTTCATTGTTATTCGCCATTACTCTCCTACGGGCACGGGTCTTCTCTCAGAGTCAGAAAGAATTAATTTTTTATTCTCCATTACTGACCTATGAGTACGAGTTTTCTCTCACAACGCAATGGATTTCATTATTATTCTTCTTTGCTATCCCACGGGCATGGGTATTTGCGGGATGAAAACGTTAGGCCATAGCCCAGGCTGACCAAGGAGACTTCACACACCTTTGAGAAGATTATGGAGAACTCTCAGGTATGCAGGTTTCCTCACGGCGTCATCACTGTTAAAGAAAATAATTTATTACATTTTACTTTATACGGGATACTCATGATTAACGATGCTTATCAATTAGCACCTGTCAACAGTCTTCCCCGCCACCGCAGTCTAGCCGTGACCACGAGCCATCCAACATGTTCGAAATATAGGCAATTAGTCGTAAGTACTCATTACATAGTTAAATTTGTAAATTCCGCTACGACGTAAGTTTTACATCATAAATAATTAATTTATTACCCGGACTTAATTTTGAAAATGAATGGCAAGGATTTGAACCCCCACACTCCCTTGTGGGAGGCCGTCTTACCACCAGGCTATCATTTTCCCCTTACAGCTGTAGTAGAGTTACTTTATGGAGAAGATACTCTCGCAGACGTTTACCTTCATCTGTGTATCAAGTTAATTCATTAATATGCACATATTTTTGAAAATGCGTCACAAAAAATCGAACCCCTGACAAACTTGGGGGGTCAAACCTTACTGTCCTATCATTATTTAATTATAAGTAGCCGCAAAAGCCATTTAAATTACAATTTGGTTACTTCTCTTTTGCAATAAACTAAAAGGTCTTTATGCGTAGAGCTTTTTCCATATTAGTAAAGGTATCCCCTCATAATCCGCTGTCAACCAATTGTTGTGTTTTAGCTCGAGAAGCGCGGTTGTCGCTATGTACAAGTCAGACGACCTCAACAGCAACGCATTTACAGGACTCAAATAAGACTTAAATCCTGTTTGAGGTTGTATGAGGATGTCCATGGGCTGCAGCGACTACTTAACATCAAAGAAGTACTTTAAATCGTCATAAAAAAAATCATCAATAAAAATCATCAAAAAAAAAAACATTAGAAGTTGTCAAATCGTAATGTGACTTCTATGGATTTCAAAGACAAATGGAAAATCTGATTTTCTTTGCACCTTTTTTAAATTTAAATCGAAATAATAGACATTTTGGACTGAATTGAACTTCTTATCATTTCCTGTAAAGTACGTCACGATTTTAATATGACTTTAATGCATTGAAGTTACATCAAAATTGATTCATCCGTTGTCAAGATTAGCTCTTATACTACATACACAATAGGTTGGATGATACAATGGAACTTATTTTAATTTTTATAATTTTAAACTAATACCATGGCGGTATTTATTCATTTTACTGTCACGGGGTCACGATCAACGATTTAAAATTGCCGATATTTTGTTGCATGGATAATGGTTCTGCCTAAATTTAAGCCTTACAAGTGAGTTACAATTAGTTTAGCCGTGAACACGATCTATGCCAAGTCAGAAATAAGAAGTGTTAATCGTTAGTACCCGTTATGTAGTCATTTTGAATCTTATAAATTTGTATGCATTTGTTTTTCCTATTAATATAATGAATGTGAAAATTTGCATGAAAACTGGTACGTATTTAGTTTATTTTTTAGATCACAATACTTTGTTTCGAAATAATAATTATGAATTTTAGAAGAAATAAAAAATACGGAAACAAAGTGACGGGTTACGTGTACTAGCTTGATAAACACAGTTTATAAGAAAATGAAGATCCTGATGATTAATAACGTACGTAAGTTTCTGAAGCGTATCCGTTACAGAAAGATTCTCTATACAAAAGTTGGGAAGTTTTGTTATAATTACGCGCTAAAACACGTCTATTGTTTGTGTACATGGAACACATACGTACATATAGAATTACATCGTTACTAACGTACCATCGGCTAGTTTATTGACGCCGCCTGAACTTGAGTTAAGCCTTTGTGAATGTCATCTAGACTCAGTACTCAGTGTAACTGCAGTACTGTGCTCGCATGCACCTACGCGCAATCGACAGATAAACAAGCTGGCAAGCTAGCGTAAAATTAAAAAAAAATGTCACAACCAATTCGAGTTTCGAACTAAAATTCCCGCTCGGAACGCGTCGGGCGCGGGAAAGAGACGACCATATCGCGTCAGCTATTTCGGTGACGTCGGTGCATAGCGAAATAAAATAATGAAAAGTGGCATTCAGTAATTTTGTTGTTGTGTTTACTTGCGTTCGTTTCGGTGTTCCTCCTCGAGACCCTGGCGCCCTCTAGTGTCCCATTCGGAAACGCGATGGAGCTGTCAAAACAATCCGATTGATCGACGATGTGCAAGGATGTGTTTTCGGCGTGGTGAAACGGTCGCGATCACAACGTAAACGCGAGGAAAATTGAGTTAGCGGTTTTACCAAACTTAACCTTAACAAACTCAGTTGCGCGCGAGCCGTCCCCGCACGCGCCTTGCCGACTAAACCCGAATAAAATCCGAATGGAATGGACCGAAACCACGATCCCGCCCAAATATATTTCCGAACTTTCCCTAAATGTGCATTAATACCGAAATGCCGGATATAGAAACGTTGGATGCTCTTACGAAGTGAAATCTACCGCTTTGCTCAATTTTGTGATGTAGATATACCTATTAGTGTACAAAACTATATGAATGGAATTAAAATTGTGATGTCACAGTGCAAACTTTAGTTAGTTCTAGTGTAACAAATTAGTTTATAATTAATTTATTTTTGAAGTTAAAACTTTTACGTGCATATGGAAGAAAGCTGCATAGATTTTGTAAGGTGAGTGGAAACCGTGTTTTAATTACAGTTATGGTTAATTTATGCCGATGGAACGCCAATCTTAATCTATGAACTTGATTGCATTTCGAGTGACGTTGGTCGCATGTGAGCCGCATTCCTAGGTTGCGTTTGCAGTGCGCCAATCTGAGCTAACTTCACTGTTTATTGTTGGCGGGCGAAAATGGTCCTTATCGCGGATTTTTATTGCTAGCCCCTGGGTCCAAATTCCCGTGTCGATAGGAACGAACTGGGTCTCTGTCGCACTTGGTCTATCACATACTCACATGGTTATATTGATCTAAATACTTAATTTGATAATGAGTTAATGGTATTAGGTACTGTTATATTGGCCTGTTACTAACATTCACTTACGAAGTTCGTTTGATATTGTTTAAAATATATTGTTTTATAGAAAATAGAAAACAATAGTATTCAACATGTCGGAATAACGTTAGATTTAACTGGATTACTGTTTATATATCTCAATGCGCATACGCATACTACACTAACACTTTTTAAATTCTAGCGGAAGTTGAATATACGTAATAATAACTTTATTACAAAATATACTGCCAATTTCAAAGTTGCTTAAAAGGTAAAGAATTTAAATATCTCTAGGTATATATTCAAAAGAGTTTTGAGTGGGCTCATATGAAAATCTATCGTACACACATGACCTCATGATTCAGTCACGTGACAATATTTTGAGAAGTTCAATTAAATGCCGACTTCAAAACAATAAATGGATCAATTATTTATTTCAAATATTTCTTACTTTGGAATAATAATTGTGTATAATATATATATACAATACAATACAATAGAAATCCAAAAGTTTATAAGTTTATACGTTTAGAATTTCTTTAACGTTAATTTAACTAATTAGTTAACTTTATAAATTTTTAAGGAGTTAAAATGAAATTAACAAATTTGTATAAGTTTGTTTCCAAGACTGACCTAGATACTATATTTATATAATAATCATTCGAATTGTTACTTATATATAAATAATAATTGTGTAAGGTGATAGAACAACCGTACTTCCGTGGTGGTAACACTGCCACTCGGAAGATCCACAAACAGTTCTTGTGTTTCGGTTGGAGAGGTGCGGTCGCCGGTTCTCCTCGGTCCTCCGAAGTAGTAATCAGTAGCCGTCAGGAAATACTTTAGTATTGTTTGCGGTCGGACGTGGAGGATCATGAACTGCAGCGATCGTCTGTTTTTCTTCCAACATACAAACAGTATACGACCCATCTAAACTATTGCAAAGATATGTTCGTTACCTTTAAAACAATCCTTAAACTCAGATAAGGAACACGTAAGTTATCTAAGCTTCAATTAAGACAAATGCACGAAATGCGACTGGTCTATTATTTAATTACATCTCACAAGAGGAATCCTGTAGGTTCGAAGCCTTATATCTCCGATTTTTCGAAATTATCTACATGAAGATCTTTAGGGAACCTGTTTAATCGGAAAGTTCTGTCCTTTCAGTGTTTTCAACATTTACAATGCAAGCGATTTTTATTTTCAACTTCAAATAACGTATTCGAACTTAGGTCTTCCCGCGTTAACCGGGATTTTACCCTAACACTATCAGCTTTTAAAAACATTTTAGTTAATTGGTTACAAACCTCTAAACACTTGAAACGTAAAGTCAAAAATTAAACAAAGGTCTGACTCAGTGTATATATTCATGTATTTTCCCTATATTGTTTTAGATATAGGTTTTTGTTATACGTAATAAAAGTACTAACAAGTGCCCGGCCCACTTAACTGATTTTATGTAATCAATTTTATGTATATTTGTCAATGTTCATATAAAAATCTGTGTACGGGCTACGAACATTTTGACAAAATAGACACTCGCCTAAGAGTACCTGTTATAAAATCTTTTAAAATAATATTGGTAAATATGTTTTTTTTATTTTGGAAGAGTACCAAACGGGAATGCAGCCCAACTGACGTTGAGCCGCTGCAGCCCGTGAACATCAACATACAACCTCAAACAGTGCTGAAGTTCTATCTGAATTCATGTACATGAGTTGCTACTCCTGAACATTGAAATGGTCGCCTCGCTTTTAAGTGTAGCCGACAACCGCATCTGTAACCGTAACACAAGAACTGCTTTAAGACGAACTGTGAGGACGATGGTGGTACTACCCCGGTCGTACTATAGTTCTGTTAACTGTCAAAATTTTAGCCTGTTACTTTTTTAAGAAAGGTAAATAAACAGCTGAACCTAGAAACCTGAAATTTTGCAAACAGGTTCTTTATATAGCGTAAGTGAGCACTAAGAAACGAATTAGAAAACTCCACCCTGTGAGTATAAAATGGGTTATATTCAGTTTGAAAATTTGATGACAGCAGTACAAAAAATAATGTATTTTCTTGTGAGTTAATCCAAGTTTAAAATTTGATGACAGTTGAACAAGAAAAATTGTATTTATTCTTTAGTAATTTTGAGTTTATAATTTGATGACAGCTGTACGAGAAATAAAGGAAAGACGTATTTAAAAACGTTTGTTGCCTATATATTATAGAATAAAATTTGTTGAATACAGCAGAACATTTCGTAAAGAAAGCAACAATTACTGAGTTGCATGAAAAGAATAATATTACGAATACGATTAGTATCTAAATGATGAGAACGTTTTAGTGCCTGGCTTTAAATGTAATGTATTTATGAACACTTTTTATATACTTATAAAGCTATATTTAAGTTACGTCTGTATGCACGACAAATTTTCCAAAATTAAGTGCGCATCATATATATATTTTAACCTTTTTTTACAATGTACCAGGTAACTCAGCTTAAAGATTTTTGCTTTTTATTTTTTGTTTGCCAATATTTCGCATGTAACTCGTTCGAAATATCGGCAATCAAAACACGTTTTTCATGAGTACCTAGTACATAGTGAAACGTATAAAGTCCGCGATAATATTCGTTGTAAATTATATTTTCACATGCTTTAACTATGAAGTGAAACATGAGGAAGTAGGGACCTTACTTTCCAGAAAGATCTCCACAAAAGTTCTCAAGTGCTTGAAGACTGCTTCCGTATTTAGTCACCCTAACTTTCCTCATTCCAACAGGAGACCTATACCCATTAATAGGTTGATGGAACAATAATGGGTTGATGATGACTTCGAAGCTTACTTGTTGCTCTTTTAAATAAAAAAGTCTGTATGCAAATTTCAAGAAACATTTGACATATAACAAAACTTACGTAACTATGAGTTCGGAAGGACAGTGATGAGTTGATGATGGACCAACAATGGATTGATGGCTTGCAGGCTTATTTGCTGCTCTTTGAATATAACAAAGTCGAAATGTAAATTTCAAGATACATTTAACATTTCAAAAATTACATAGCTACAAGTTCCGTGGGACAGTGATAGCTTGATAATGGATCAGCAATGGGTTGATGGCTCACGGTCTTATTTTCTGTTCTTTTAAATATAACAAAGTCGAAATGTAAATTTCAAGAAACCTTCAACGTTTATAAAAACTTACGTAGCTGTGAGTTCAGTGGGACAGTGATGGGTAGATGATGGAACAACAATAGGTTGATGGTCACTTCCAGGCTTATTTGCTGCTCTTTTAAATACAAAAAAGTCTAAATGCAAATTACAAGCGACGTTTAAAAAAGTTACGTAGCTATTACTTAAGGCTAGACTTCCGTAGAAGCCTACTAACTCAGTCTTCGGACTGTAAATGAATCTTTCACGCTTTCTTTGTGTTAAAACACGTTGCTCGTTTCAAGAAAATAGAAAGGATTTAAATTTTTATATAAATAAAGTTTTATAGAAAGACAGTGGTTGCATCGAGAGAACGGCAGTTGTCTACATCGTCAATTTACAACGATAGTGTGACATTTCGGTCAATCAATCGATCGATCCATCAGTCAATCAATCGATCAATCAATCAATTTTATTTTCTGAATAAGGTTGTAAAGATGTTAAATATTATTAAAGTACGCTTATCCCGTCACTCTAGGGCTTACAAATGTCAAAATTAAAATTTAAACGGCAATGGAAATAAAATGTCTTTTTTGTGAGAAGAGTAGCAAACGAGCATGCAAACCACCTGATGTTAAGTAGTCGCAGGGCATAGACATCTACGTACAACCACAAACACGACCGAAATCCTATCTGCGTTCAACGTAGATGCGTTGCTACTCCTGAGGACTAAGATGTTCGCCTCGCGTCAAAGTGTAGCCGGCCACCGCGCCTCTCCAACCGAAGCACAAGTAATGCTTTAGGACGGATTATGAAAGCGGCGGTGGTACCTCCCCGGTTGAACTGTAGTTCTCCCACCTATAGATATGTCAAATGGTGTACAATAATTACGATACAACACAATAGCAAACCATTATTATCAAAATACTTGAAAGTAATTCTTACAATCAAATAAATTAACGTTAAAAAAAGTTTGGACAAAATAATAAAAAAATAATGGAGATATAAACTTTTCAATCCTTTTAAATATAATTATTTCGTGTAGTTGATATTTTTTGAATCGATGAAAAGTTTAAACATCGTCTCCTGTAAAATTGAGGTTTTCTGATGTCACAGTGTCGTCAACTATGGGCATGGCACCAATATATATATAAATAATTGTGTTTAAGAAAAACAATCTGCATACTTTAACTTTGGTAATTTGGCAATCACTTAGGCACAAAAATATCAAAATCTGGTTTTCTATAGGCATTACAATGACCACGTTTTGTATTCTTACGTAAACTTCCTTTCAGGTACTAATTCTTGTACGAAAGCCTTTTTTCACGCCATGCTATTGTACCCCAAAATAATATATATATATGTATAACACAGTATGTTTAAAAGGTGGTAGAGCCGTTAGACCTCCCCCAGGGCGGTACCACCGCCACCCTCATAACCCGCCGTAAAACAACATGTTCTTCATGTATTGTGTTTCGGTTGGGG
>DWON01008638.1:0-11991 GCA_018251015.1 Phocides pigmalion okeechobee | reverse complement strand
GATACTACTCCTGAGGACTAAGATGGTCGCTTCGCTTCAAAGTGTAGCCGGCAACCGCACCTCTCCAATCGAAACACAAGTAATGCTTTATGAAGGATTATGAGGGAGGCGGTGGTACCTCCCTGGTCGAACTATAGGTACCTTACAACTATTCTATAGGTGATGAAACTATAGTTTCACCACGCACTTTCAGTGACGTCCATGGTCAACTATAGTTGGACCATGGAGCTACGTCACTGCATAATCCGTCATGAACCAATTTTTGTATTATTATGAAAAGGCATCTATTACAAGCGTATCATTTTGCATCTTCAAACGAGCATGAAACACGCCTGCTATTAAGAAGTCAATACTGTCCACGGACATCTGCTATCGGTATTCCATGCAAAAAGTTCCGGGTTCGATTGCCGACCAAGTAAAGCCGACAACCGTAAGTCACCAACGGAAACGCAAGTAATGCTTCACGGCGGATTACGAGGGCGGCGTTGTACCACCTTGTCGCACTATAGTTCGACCACATTAAAAACCTTTGTTTAGAATAATAATTACGTTTAATCATGAGATTTTTTTAAAAGGAAGATTAAGTTCTAATATTATTAAAACACATATTACCTATCAATATATCCCTTTATATAAATCTATTGATTGTGTAAACAATAAACAACAAAATTAGTTATACTACAAGCATTTGTTACATTGATATCCGCGACCTCAATATCATAATCGTGTTTATTTGAATTTTCATACTGTTATCTGGTAATCAGTCGTATAGCGTGTTTATTGCACATTACGAAAATAATATTATAATCGAGTTACCTAGCAATAAAATCGTATAATAAAGTAAAAGTAAATTACAATAATGAAAATCGTAACAAATTATAATAAAAGCCTAATCTAAATAATCTTAAGGACATCTGTGCCCATGCGGCATGATGCCAAGAACGTTTGTCGCATTCACGCGTTGAATAGCAATCACAATTCTCTGCGCGAGGTATGAACCAGCCCTCCCGTCATCGGCGGCGTCGATTAAACGTGGGACTAATTGTATATATATATTATACATATCTCCAACGATACTATTACATTTGAAAGGATTTTCCTTCGAAGCAAAAATATAGCTCCACCAGGGAGGTACCGACACCGCCCTTAACATTAGATTTTCGTGATGCAGTTCTTATTTCCATTGGAGATATGAGGCCACCTTACACTTAAAAACGAGACGATAGTCTTCGACAGTAGCAACGCATTTACGTACCACCTCAGATAGTACTAAAGAGAGTACTGTTTCAGAGTCGTTGACGATTTTCATAGGTTACCACCGTGTCACATCGGGTAATCTGTACGTTGGTACTATATTTATAAAAGGAAAGTGACTGAATAACCCAGAGAACCTATGAACCCAGAATCCCGAAATTTTGCATATAGTCTATATAGCAAAAGGAGGCTCTAAGAAAAGTTTTTTTTATTTCAGCGGTAGGATGGTAAAATAGAATGTATTGTAATATTGATACGTGTGTGATCAAAACTGCAGACAACAGCTATATAACATAAACCAAAAACCCAATTAGTTACCACTCCTAATCATACAACAAACAATTCTGCAACGATCATTGAACCGAACATAATCGCTAGTACTTTATTTATTTTTATTTATTTATAAATACGTATATAATGTAATCAATATTAATCTACATGTTATTAAGTACCGCTGTCAACATGATCCGATAGAACTCACATGACAAAGATAGTTCCCGTTCGGTCACTCATGTGACGAGAGTCACGCGGCACGCTGATAATAATTCCGATAAACCGTCTGCAAACACTCCAACTCGGAACAATTAATTCCGGATATTTCGATAATAAGCACTAGATACGGAAAATGCACCTTTTATCCCGACCTTACTACTTGCTAGTGTATAAAAGTGCAACGTAGTCCGTTTGTTTGTTTCTTTGACGCGTTAGTTATTGAAAAATATATATGTATTTTAATTTTATATGTCTCACTAAGCAGTGATTACGTATTTATCCCGCTTGGCTGTGAAACCTTTGGCCCGTGGGGTCCTCGTGCCAAAATTTTTTTCAAACAAATAGTACCACGTTTGATCGACGCTGCCGGTGACAGGTGTTGGTTCATATCACCCACAGAGAATATACGGTTGCTATCCAACGCGGGAATGCAGCTAGTGTTCTTGGAACAATGCCCCATGGGCACGGACTCCCTTTAGATTGTTTAAGTTGGGTTTTTATTGTAATTAGTTTTAAGATTTTCATCGTTGTAAATACGAAAAAAATAAAAAAAATAAATTACTGATCTACCTTTAAATTTCTTAACTGATACCTTAAGTTTAGTTACAGATCAGTCAATATAATAAATATTCAACAATGAAAAAAATTATATTGTTAAGATATCAAAAATTTTCAAAGTGCGAATTGGTATAAAGTTTATAGCAATCTTTTAAGATCTCATTCGGCAGAAAAAATCGCAAGGTTTACAACGCAACTTACTTTTGGTCTACAAATCCAAAACCTTAATGTGAGAAAAAATGGAGGAGCATGCAGGCTACCTCATGTTAAGTAGTCACCGCAACCTATGGAATACACATACAACCGCCAAGAAATCTGAAATTGTATCCATGCGTCGAAAATTTGAGAATTAAGATGGTCGCATCATATTTGAATGTACTTGGTAACCATTGGGTTGAGATTCTTACGTAAATATAAGTAATCATAGTTTTTTTATAATAATTATAAATAACATTCCAAAACACACATTTTGCCTATAAAATTACACATCTAACACTTATAAACATTGGGGCTCTTCAAGAAAGGTGTAAAGAGAGCTCTCCTTCAAAGCCGGCGATGCATTGGCGACTCACTGGTGTTGCCAATGTCCATAGGCGACGGGGACTGCTTCCCATCAGGTGGCCCGTCTGCCTTTTTCTCTGGCTAAAATATATAAAAAAATATGTTACCAACCTGCGAGTCTGTTCCACTGACGGTGCTGGCCGTCGGCACTTTAACCACCTCCGAGCTCTGGCCAAGATCGAACCTGGTAGTAAGGCTCTGGAAGGTTCTACGTTGCCAGCTGCCAAAACTTGATGAACTGAGCTTCCTGCCAGGCGGCGCTATTTCAAAAGTTGTCATTAATTAAAAATAGTAGTTTATAAACATTTACATCATTTGATCACTAAGCCAGGATATCTTCGAAAACAATAAGTTTAATGGTGATAGTTATAAAATATATTTTTGGACTAAATTAATAATAATAATCTTTATTTTCAATAATATGAACAAATTCTGAAGTTTACAAGTCTCATCACTAAGTCAGGATATCTTGAAAATAGTATATGAAAACATGATCACTATGAAATACATCTACATATATCATTCTCGTACAAAATTTATAATAATAATCTTCATTGTCATTAACATCAACAGATCCAGTACAAGGATGTTAGAATATTGAATTTACGCAGTTTCATTATATTTAAATATAAGTCCCTAGTGTCTAGGCTAGAGTTTTAGTATAGTTACAAAGTGACTAAAAAGCCAGATAAGCTGATTGAATAAAATGTTATTTAACAAGTAAAAAAGTAACTTAGGGAGTCTTCAAAGGAGGTTCAAAGAGAGCTCTACTTCAAATATTGCAATGTTTTTTAGCGACGGTATATGCTTTTCAAATGATACTCCGTCTAGGTAGATGGTAGCGTAAAGGTTTACGCTAGGGTAATTTATAAAAAATACTTACAGTGAAACATTTCTTCAGGTAAGTTGCCATCCCAAGAATCAAACATGGAGAAGTAATCGTAGGTGGAACCGATACTGCTGCAAGACGACTGCTCCCCACAGAACCCTGGAAGCAAATGACACCTGTACTCTTTGATGCAACAACCATTCAGATGGGAACATACAGTGAAATCTAAACATACATCAATCTGCTTGCATAGACATAGTCTAAGAAAGTCTTGGGGGCTTACCCCCATTTCATAAAACAAGTTTATTTTAATGTTACGCCAAATAATACTATATCAGAATACAGTCATGTAATGGGTGGCGTTGTATTAAACTATCCAGAAAGCTGCATGAAAAAGTATGGTCCTGATTTCTGCTTATAGTAGATAATACACAATAATTCGTTCTTTTGACTCATGATGCAGATCATGTAAAAGAAAAAAAAATTACATTATTTTTAAACAGTATGTAAAAAATACTGTCTAAAACTGTTCGCTAAATAAAAAACAAATGATCATCCAAATTAAGAAGAAAATGTAATGTTTCGATCTCTTTCTAATTGTGATCCAAAACCAAATTTCAATGTGAACTCGCCTTGTGATATTCCAGTCAAAGTAATGATATTTACATGAATCTGAGTAGCCTGAGACTCGAGCGCCAGACCGTACCGTGAGAGAATTGACATTAAAACCACTAAAGCCTAGCTATAAAACAATCATTGCTTGCATTTCTATCCGTTACCACGCACCACTCACCCCGTGACCACGAGCCATTCGTCGGTTTAAAAATCGACAGTTAGAAGTCATTAATCGTGAGTACCCGATATATAGTAAAAGGTATAAATTCCGCAATAATATTATTTTAACACCTTCGCTGCGTCGTACAACACTCGCTCGCCGCTACACAACTGTGTTGTACATACAAACGTGCATAGATTACGGGCGAACACAAGTGCTGTTTACGTCGATCCTACAGCACTAAAGGCGGACATTGCGTCTATTTATTCGTGGATGTTATACTGTTACTAAAAAATACAATATTTATGTGAATTATCGGCGCATCTACACTCTACAAAAAATAGCTCCAGTTTAGCGCCGCCTCCCGCAATCCAGACTCGATGCAATATACATATGTGCGCCGCAATCAAACAGATAAAAACTCATAATGCAACCGCGCATCAATGCAACTATGAATGAATAAGCGGAAGTGAAATTACGTCTTCCCGCCTAAAATAATTGAAACATCACGCGCCACTGGGCGTATCACTCGTTGTGTCTAAGTGCAAGTGTGATGCCAGTCTTCGCTTACTATTTTTAGCAACAATTTGCTACAGTACACATTAATAATAATTAAAAGTGCTCACGAGTACTCAGAAACTACGTATAAAAATTGCTTTATTTAGACATCAATGTTATACAAGTACAAGTTTTTTATATCCCAATTGAACAACTGAGCTGGGTACCTCTCTCCTAAATATTAGATGGCCTATATGAACTTCCCCCGGCATAGTGGAGGCCACTCCAGCCTTCACTATCTGTTTAATTAAAAGAGAATCTGTATAAATAAAAAAAGTTACTGACAGACTCAGAAATCAAAGCACAGGCTCGGTCATAGAATTTGAATCCTATAATTTTTCAAATAGGTTTATATCGTAAGTGGGTACTAACAAAGAAATTTTGTAAATTCCACCCCTAAAGAGTATAAGAGACTAAGAGTAATATCGATTTTTAAGCGACCAAAGCCGCGGGATAAACCTTGTACGTCATACGAGTCTATATAATAATCGCTCATATAATATATATCCAATATTTCAACTAAAAAAAACGAACTGCTTTGGCCCTATTGGTTAAGGTTGACCAGGAGAAAAAAGCATGCGAAAAAAAACATTATTATCTTGACTTGACTACGAGTAGGGCTGATGTTCTATATACACACGTTATGTTAAAAGTCGGCAGTGCCTTCTTAAGCAATGGTAGTAGTGGAAGAACTATAGTTCGACCGGGGAAATACCACCGCCGCCCTCATAATCAGTCGTAAAACATTACCTGTGTTTCAGTTGGAGAGGTGCGGTTGCCGGCTACATTTTGAAGCGGTGCGACCATCTTAGTCCTCAGCAGTAGCAACATACATATGTATTTACGTTCAAGCTCAGATTCGTTTTCAGTCGCTTTTGAAGTTGAAAGTGAATGTCTATGGGCTGCGACTATTTAACATCAGGTGGTTTGCATGCTCATTTGCTACTCTTTTCACATAAAAAAGCTCAAGTAGACTCGCTACTTCAATTTCATAACTCCTACCCACATCAGACGAAATACCTCTCAGACCTACCTCAGTTTTGACTCGCGTTCCGTGCATGACAACACATGATTTGCAGCCAACGACGACACTAGGGTAATAAATATCCCCCGTACATTTAATCAACACGCCCTATTTAACTCGTTCGCTCGAAAACTCATTTGCATCGGACAGGTTGACAAATTAGTCAGTCATGTGGTTTTATTAACCAAGTCTTGTGACATGCAATTATTGCTCAAATTTAGATAACTTATATGTATGTTCACGACCGCTTTTTATAGATATCGTTCAAACAACTTCGTGTGCTAACATCCGGAGGCGTGGTTTATTTATGTTATACAAATAGTGGATATTTTGGAATAAATAGTTATTAGACATAACTTTGCGTGAAAAGTACGTAATTTGAATATTGAAATTAAATTAAAACAGAAAAGCAGTGATAACAGTGGTTAAGATTCCTGCCTCTGACACAGGAAGCTTGGAGTTGGAATCCCAAGCCTCCGGTTTATCAAAATTAACTGCGTGTTATTATTTAATTATTCCCTAT
Source organism: Phocides pigmalion okeechobee (assembly GCA_018251015.1). Classification (NCBI taxonomy): domain Eukaryota; kingdom Metazoa; phylum Arthropoda; class Insecta; order Lepidoptera; family Hesperiidae; genus Phocides; species Phocides pigmalion. The sequence goes on along the minus strand of DWON01008638.1, from coordinate 5,417 downwards.
TTTAAAGAAAATATCGTGAGAACCATCTGCCCGCGAATTTTACTAATCTACTACAAAGCCTAACAATTCTACTAATCCGCACGTAGTCATAGTATTAAATTATGGTCCAACAAAGAGACGGTAACGAGTTAAAGATAAAAACTATATGAAAACTAATTACTTTATATAAATAATAGTAGAAATAAGCTACATTAGACTACATTCCAAGCATATAGATTATTAACGCAACCATAATGACATTTTGGGAAATTTTACTTATTTGCCGCACAAATTAATTTTTCTTTGTCATAATTAATAATGTAATTTATAAACTAATTTAAATACAGCAAAGAATAAATTATGTGTTACATCGGCACGCGAAACTTCGCAAGACGCTAAAACTATGTGTTACATCGGCGCGCGCAACTTCATCCGACGTTAAAATCATGTGTTACATCGGTGCGCGCAACTTCATCCGACCCTAAAATAGTGTAATATTGGCTCTCGCAACTTTGGTCCATGCTAAAATTATGTGTTACATCGGCGCGCGCAACTTCATCCGACCCTAAAATAGTGTAATATCGGCGCTCGTAACTTTGGTCCATGCTAAAATTATGTGTTACATCGGCGCGCGCAACTTCGTCTGACGCCGAAATTATGTGTTACATTAGCGTGCGTAACTTCGTCCCACCCTAAAATGATGCGTTATATAGGCGTGCGATTTCGTCCCTCGATAAAATTAAGATTTACATCGGCGTGACCCAAGGTAAAATTATGTGTTACATTAGCGCGCGCAAATTGAACCCACGCTAAACGCTCCAAAAGAAATATAGTTTAAAAATCTTACCAGAATCCCCTCTGTCCAGTGACAAACTCAACGAGAAGCCGTTGTCCCTCATGAGCGGCACGTTAAGAGGCTTTGACGCGTTGCAAACACGACTGTTGCTATTTGGCTCGCTAATCTTCCGGTCTACGCGACTGATACGACGAGAAGTCGGCACACAGAAGACTTTCGTGCAAAGTAGCCTGGTGAAGAAATATGATTATTTAATTTTAATGATAAGTATAAAATTCATCCTTTGTGTTAACAAGAATTGTTTGACGAAAGTGAGACACACCTACAAATTTCTAAACATGTTCAAAAAAAGGTGGATTTCAGTGAAATGTTTCGAGTAACGTCATCTTTCTGTTTAACGATCCGACACGAAATTGGTACACAGAAGACTTGCGCAAAATGATCGAAACTTGCTGATCTGAACTAAATATTCAGTACTAATCCTCGTCCTGATTAATGATTGATCACAAATTAATGTATCATTCTTTATAATTATATTAATATTTTTTGTACAAAACTAGAAATTATATGATTTTAGTGTGAACAAATAAATATTTGTAAATATTTGGTAATTGCAATAAAATTTATATTCTGTGCTAATAAAAGTGAATAAATAAAAAATACAATAAACAAATACAATTTTAACAAGTGCACATTCTGCGTCAAACCCGAGAAATTTAATAAAATGTAGAACTCAAAAAAGTTTAATAAGTTTTATAGATGATAAATTTCGCATTCTGTTAGCGCGTTATGCAAATAATGTAAATAGAATTGAATTTTAATCAAGCTATCATAACCTTGTGTCGAATACTACGTTCAATAGATTGCGAAATTGTTATAATAATCGTCAAATTCAGACGGAAAACAATCGGAAAATATCATGTGTATCTTTATGCGGCTTAAGTAGCATTTTCTAAATCGTCTGAATAGGTTCGCATCAACAATATACCGATTTTTTTCCTTCCTCACAAGCATGCTGCCAAGACAGTAGTACTTATCGTATTGAATATGTTTATTAGTATATAAATGTTCGAATAAATTAAAAGATAACATGAATCTTAGGAATATTTTGAATTCCTTAAATGAATTTTAAATTTTAAAAGTTCCATCGTACCTTTCACTACCGTCCTTTGGACAAACGATTCTATACCCAACATAATTTAAAATACTAGGAAAAGTAGTAAATTAGAGAACGTGGTATAACTAAAATGCTATGTAATTATAGTGTGATATGGTATTTGTCATACCTTTGAACTTTTTGTATGTCTTTTAATAAAAGATTCAACAATATACTATCATTTACGTATATTTAATATAAAAAAATCTTACCTTCTCGGATCGTTCATGATATGGATCTTCAATGAAACGCTCTTGCAGTTCATAGCGACAGCGCCGAATATCATCTCACCGAAAACACTCGCATCCGTCGCTGGACCCTTGTACTGTTGACAATAACATTGGTTATAACACTGGTCAACAAACATATTTAGTACCATCAAATATAATATTTTTCACCAGATTTTACACTGGATGTTATTGATATACGTGCAAGAGATATAGAATACGAATTCTCGATTTTACGAACTTATGTGCTTAGAAAAATAACTATCACTCATTTCATAAAAGAAAAGATCTGAGGAAATGCTGTATGCTTATACGTAACTGTATGGTAATGGGTTCTCCTTAAAGTTGTCAACGGCAAGTGATGTATTTGGATGGACTAGCAGGAGACGGCACGATCTTAGGGTCGGCAATCTCAGTCAGGAATTTTTGAGTAGTGCGCCTTAGTACTTTAACATTGCGATATACTAAGTGTACACTACTCCTATAAAAACTTGAAGCAAATCCCGCCGATCCCAAGACCATGCCGTTTCCTTGGAAGACCTAATCTTTTTATTCTGAAAGAAGTCCCCTGACCCGTGGGACATTAAGAGGCTAATGAAGAAAATTTCCATTACAGTCTTACGATAAAGGAAACCTAGGAACGAACTACACATAAAACCTTGACATACCGTACAAAACAAAACATACATCTGTTCATAAGCTTTACATAAACAAATAGACACATCATTAAAAATAAAACATAAAGCTGGTAAACACAATACAAAAGACGTCAAGAACCTATGTAATTACGCCTACGTGTAAACACATATGACACAACGCGTAACTCGATAGGTGGTAGAACTTATAGTTCTGGAAGATACCGCCTTCATAATGGGCCGGAAAACAATCTTACGTTTTTGTTACTTTAAGTGTGGTTGCCGGATACACATTATTGGAGGCGACCATCTTAGTCCTCAAGAATAGAAACGCATCCGCGTCCATCCTTAAATAGAACTTCTGTTCTGTTTGAGATTGGACATGGTTGTCCATGAGCTGCAGTGACCATTTAACACCAGGTGGTCTGCGTGCCCGTTTCTTACTCTTTCGCAATTTAAAAAAGGAAGATAATCTTAGTATTTAGTAGTTGTTCTGTAAGTTTCAATTATTTTCTCGAAACGGAATTTACCTCACCGCGGGGTAGAATATTAAATTCGTAATTTCTATAAAAATTGACGGTGCCAGTGTTGCCGTACTTTCGTGTATGAAGAGGAAATGAACTATTGTATCTAAAGAATTTTAACATTAACTACATTTCGTAAAGGGGCGCGAAGAAGTTTTTCATGGATTTTGAAGTGAGTTTTTCACTTCACCGGAATTCAAATTCACATTTTTCAGAATAATCTTTAGAAATAATAGAATAACAGCATAATTTTGTAAAATAGCAACTTGAATATAAATCTCGTTGCTACATCTATAGAGATGTAGCAACCTATCTACGAATGACCTTAGAACATCAATCATGCTTGTGGTTTGGTATCGATGTCCACATACTGCAGCGAGTCTATACGTACATCAGGTGGCCTGCCCATACATTCGCTACTCTACTACTCTATAATATATAGATATAGACATATAATTTAAATAATATCATCCCGGAATTTACTCATTTTACTATGTACCTGGTACTCAATATCAAGAATTTTATACTTTGTTGTTTTTTTATTATTTTAATTACAATACTGAAAATCTTAAAGTATGGTTCCAAGAACACTAACGGCATTCCCGCGTTGAATAGCAATCGCGATTCTCTGCGCGAGATATGAACCAGCTCTTTTGTCACCGGCGGTGTTGATCAAGCGTGAAATTAATTGTATCAAATTTATTTAACGATTTAAGATTTTTCAATTTAGCCGTGACCACGATCCATACAACCGGTTCGATATACCGGCAATCAAAAATCGTTAATCGCGATTACCCGTTACATAGTAAAAAGTAATAGACACAGTAGATACTTATGTAACTATTTTGTTACGTATACTTCAGACAGAAATAAATCCCCAATGATTTGTTTCTCCATAGCCTTGGCATTGTGATTCACTTTATCCATACATGTAAGTCAAAATGTCTATCTGTGTTTCCGAAATACCAATATCTGTATATTTGTCATTTAAGATGAAGATTACTACGTAAATGTAATTTAGGAAGTAGTTGTTCCCTATGAACTGTTATACAGTAAAATTAAAAAAGATATATTAATTAATAACTTGTCAAATAATAAAATAACGATCAAAGACGCGCACGGAAGTAACATTTGCTATTTTGACGCGTAATTGGAATCACGTGAGAATAAACAATGTGGCAAGTTTTTTCTTTTGTTATGATGCACAGAATATTCTCCGCGAGTGAATCAGAAAACGAGTAACTGGTGATTGACTGGCAGATCAAGTAATAACTTAAAGCGAGGAACATAAATATAAATTCTTCGTAATGAACCTAAAAAAATATACGAAGATATAAACGAACTGTATAATGATTACAAAATACGGTATCATCGCTAATTTGCGATTACTTTCTAGGAACCTTTCTGTGAGAACTTCTAATGAATTACCACGAAAGCAGAAATGAAATAAACAGTTCATATTTTAAATATGCCAATTCTCGTTCGTGTTAGATAGATAGATATCTAGAATATATCATTGCTTTCAGGGAATATCTAAGAAGAAAGCTCGTTCCATATCTTACACATTTGAGCACTCATAAAAAGAAATGAAAGATATTACACACTATATAAAGGTTAAAACGGAAATAACGCGACATGAGTCTGTAGACAAAAAAATACATGTATAAGTTCACAGTTCAAGTAAATTTATCGTGATCTCATCGTATCACGTGACGCTCGCAGACTCGATAGACTGAGTGCTGAGCCTCGATGTGTCCTAACAAGCCTAAATATCGAAACAGAGAAGCCAATTCGTAATAAGTCGGTTTATTAGCGGTAACACTTTAACTGCGCTCATATATTGGATCGGGACAGCGTTGCAGGAAGCAGCACTAAGCTGGAGCTTATTTCTTTAGACTGAAGGCGTTAGAGCCGTTAGAGCTCACCCGGGGCGGCACCACCGCCATGCTCATAACCCGCCGTAAAGCAACATGTTCTTCATGTATTGTGTTTCGGTTGGGGAGGTGTCCTTGCCGAAAACACCTTATTGGAGGTGACCATCTTAGTCCTCAAGAGTAGGAACGCATCCGCGTCCATCCTTAAAAGAACTTCTGTTCTATT
>DWON01008637.1:0-11991 GCA_018251015.1 Phocides pigmalion okeechobee | reverse complement strand
TAAATAGAACTTCTGTTCTATTTGAGATTGGACGTGGTTGTCCATGGGCTGCAGTGACCACTTAACATCAGGTGCCCTGCATGCCCGTTTCTTACTCTTTCATAATAAAAAAAATAAAAAAATAAGTAAGTGATAATTTGTGCTAGTTCTTGAGAGCAATACTTAATAACTTTTGCTGGAATTTCGTTGAACCCAACAGCATTTGTGTTTTTTAGTGACATTATTATTTTTACAATTTCGATCTTACTTTGACTTTGACTGCGGCGCATATGTATTGAAAGCTGGAACTACGCTTTGAAAGGTACCGGGGAGGTACCACCGCCGCCCTTATAATCCACTGTAAAGCATTACTTGTGTGTGTGGGGAAATGCGGTTGCCCTCTACACTTTGAAGCGAGGCGACCATCTTAGTCCTCAGGGGCAGCAACGTATCTACGATCGAGCTCAGATAGGAATTCGGGCGTGTTTGTGGTCGTACGTAGATGTCTATGGGCTGCGACTACTTATGATCATATGGAGCTCGTTTGCTACTCTTCTCATATAAAAAAAAAAAACTTTCGACTGTGGCGCTTATATATTAGACCAGGTCAGCATTGCGGGAGGCAGATTAAGCTAGAGCAAATTGTGTTTTTACGAAATGCCTGTACTTGTCTCATTATTGGCTATATATCATCACGCTAGACTATATTAAAAAAAAAAACAAAATAATTACAGTTAATATAACCGTTTTTAAAATTACGTATAGCTATAAATAGCACGCATCTTAACTTATTTTTTGTGAATAAAACCTCAGGTTATCGCTAACATAGCTAGAAGTACTAACTAGGTCCAAAATGTGCTATAATCGTTCAGTGCAATAGTACAATTATAATTAGAACCTATTTCCGATGTAGGTAATAAAGGTGAGCTGTTTGAGATTAATGTGGCCGCCATACTGTTTTATTCCGGTCGTACAGATAAATGATTATTTTCATTATTCAAACGCCGCATATGTATCGTTAACCAATAATCACAGAAGTAATTTAAATTAAAATATAAGTAAATCTACTTCACATATATATTAGTAGCAAAATATCATTACCAAAAATAACGACGAGACGAGATTACTTGCAGCTTTTTTGAAGTTAGTCATAGTTTGTGGGATATCCTAGAAGGAAGTTCATTCTACATCTGACTGCCACGAGTCTGAGTCTATTTAAGTAGTTGACAGATCCATGTAAAATTCAAAGTTGAGGCAATCGTAATACCTTTAAAATAACATTTTTGTAATATCCAAGAAGGAAGTTCATTCTACATCAGACTGCCACGACTCTAGAATCGTTAATAAGTTAACAAATCCATGAAAAACTTAAGGTTGAGTAAATCGTGATATTTTTAAAATGAATTCAAAACAACATTTTATAGGCCCGTCAAATTAATTTATCGGTTCCGTCAAATTAATTTACTTGTCCCGAATTCGAAACTATACCTACCTTACAAGTTAACTACGCTTTACATCCTGATTTCATACAGGAAAATACCCCTAAGACAAACTTATAGAGCAGGTAGTCAAGAAAGGATTTCATAAATTATTAAATTACTCCATTGCGGAGGTTTAGCGCAAGCGTAAACTTATGTGTACTTACGTGCACTTATGTGCAGGAACATTCAATAGCCCCGGGTACTACATATTGTCGTAAGACCACCGACGACTTGTCACATTTTGTACACGTCAGCGACAAGCTACGAAAGATTTTTGAAAAATGAATTTTAACCTTTTTTATATCAGACGAGTAGCAAACGAGCATGCAAACCACTTTAAGTTAAATAGTGCAGCCCATAAACATCCACGTATAACCACAAACACGTCTGAAATCCTATCTAAGCTCGAACGTAGATGCCTTGTTACTCCTGAGGTCTAAGATGGTCGCTTCACTTCAAAGTGTAGCCGGCATCCGCACCTATCCAACCGAAACACAAGTGCTTTACGGTGGATTATGAAAGCGGCGGTGGTACTTCCCCAGTTGAATTATAGTTCTCCCACCTTCAACTGCAACATACTTCTTTATGTAAAAAGAGCACCAAACGTGCGTATAGAGTTGATGATAAGTGATCGTTGTGGGTCACGTCTCGAATTGACATGAAACAGGGCTGAAGAGTTATTTGACCTCGGATATGAGGATGAATTGTATTCCTAAGAATTAAGGCCTTGTTTAGTTACATATAACTCTGACACCTATAAATATTGTCAGTTAAATATTCCGGTACTAACGTTAACCTGCAGCTTTGTCCGCGAAATACAAACTACGATGTTACCTATATGTTATTTGAACAATATTATTTACAAAGGAGATTATTTAATTATAAATATTTTACTGTTATTCAAGGATCATTTTTTTAGACATTGCTTAGTTTTATTATCATATGTATATGGTATACTATATAAGGTAAGTCTTTAACGAGCCTATAATATACAGCCCATAAAATTTTAGGTTGAGTTTGTCAATCGTTTTCGCGTAAAAAAAAAACCGCAAATATTCATTTTTATATAATAGTAAGAATGAGAATATACATATATAAATACAAATCGCTGGAGATACAACAATTTCTTTACTTTATACCACTCTAAGTTTACACAGATATGCTTGATTGCAGACTATTCTAGTAGTTCTAACTTATAATTTCATACTATGTAGGTAGCCATTTGTCATATTAGACGTAAAACTTAAACATTACAGTTGTAAAAATCTAGTTATTAGATTCTCTATTGGGCAGGTGCCTAGAACTTATTGTAGTATGTTTACAGTTATTAAATCTATCTTGATTAGATACAACTGCAATTCTGAAAGATTATGGCTTTAAGTGTATATATGTGCTTTTATAAAAAATGCCAATTTTATTTATTTGAAATACTATATTATGTTATAATGTTTTAATCGTGTAAGAAAATGTTTTTAATCTTTAAGTTAAATTTAGTCTGAAATATATTTCAACAGTAATTGTGACTTGCCTTTCAGTAAAATGGAAATATAGTGCGGAGACGTAAGAGATAAATTTGTTTTTTAAGACAGTCTAAAGAAGACAATTATAATTATCAGATCATCGCAATCACGTTGGTTCAGACTCATTGTCGGACTCATTGACCACAAATGCTAAAATCGATTGCAGCATGCAGTTAGAAATCTTTACACGATGTATTTATTATTGTGTTTTATTTATTTAAGTTTTTGTCTATCATATAGTACAAAAAAGAAACGTTTAAAATAAAAAAATGTAGAAGATGTGTATTTTTTGAGCAAGTAACAATAAAATGTGGTGCAGTATTTTAGAAAATCACTACCAACTCGTTCAACTCGTTCACGTCGGTTCCGTCTCGTTCTCGAGACAAAAATCACAACCGGTCATTTCTTTCACGTTCAGTCCGAACATTACCCGGTTATGCTTATCTACGTGAACTTACAACCGTTTGCAGCACACGCGACGTACGAGTATGTACCTGTTGAGCAAATAATAATAAAGAGTATTGCAGTAGAGTTTTACGAACGTTGCCATGTTGCCGTTTTACGCGCCATAACCATGCTGCCATCGGGAGAACGTAATTAAATCCGCTGTCGCGTAAACTGTTGCAGCTCTTCTGAGTTACATTGTGATTTTAGTGGCCAGTTTCTTTTTCTTCGGGAGTATTTTACGCTCGCGTAAACAATGCGGCGCGCGCGTCACACGGACTGATCTGTTCGAGTTTGGTGTCGTCATTAGTTACGGATTTTGTTAAAATTATGGAGGTATATTGAATTGAACTTTCAACTGTTTGCAGATGGGTTGAAGGAGTTTCAGACTGCATGCGTTATGTTTTCTATTTTCTACTCATTTTTAATTTTTAATTGTTTGTACGTTTTTAAATAATTTCAGTAATATTTTTAATAACAAAAATATGTTTAATTGTAGTATCTTTGTTGTTTCCATTTCTTATCTTTTTTATGTTTGTTGTCAAGTATATTAAGTGACAAACGGTTCGTCTTGACGGTAAATAAATAAATAGATAATAAATAAATCAATTAATGTCAACCTTTTTTGTGTATCTACGAAGGGCATTGGTAAAAAAAAAAATCAAAAAACAATACATTTTTATTCTAAATAGATTCTTTTTGAACGTCAATAAACTACCAACTTGCCTTCGCGTGTGCTCTTTCAAGCAATTTGCCACTAGGGGTCACCCATCCATCTTCGAATAGAGTCATAATGGCTTTAACTTTGTCGATTTATGATCGACACAAGCCGTGCTTAAAAGTTCATAAACTTAATGTCCCATACGCAGGGAACAGGCTTCCTTCAGAACTAAAAGATTATGTCCACGGATGTCAGAACACAACAATCACAGAATGATGCTGTTGCCTAAGTTCAGGCTTCACAGGACTGAAGACTAACATGTATATCAGAACAGAACATTACTAAAAACTTTTACCCATAAATTATGTAATAATCTTTAGTATGTTTAATACGTACTTGCTTTCAACATCTTTTTATATATCTAATAAAACCTAAAAGTAAATTTTGATAAGAACCTGGTTCCTTTACGCAGGACGCTAAAATTAACCAGTGAGCTAACAGCAACAATTAACACTTTCCTTGCGATTTACAACATTGCTGTGTATTACGTGACACAGCGCGCTTGCGGCTTTTACACACCTGTGTTGTACACATTTGTGTGGATTACGGGCGAACGAAAGTCACAGCAGTTTCGTTCACGTCGGCGTTACTAGACTGGGGGCGGACATTACGTCTGTGTTCTCGTAGATAATATACAGATGCTAAAATATTCAGTGTACAATGACAATATAACAATTGTCGTTGCATCTTCAGTCTAGACAAATATGCACCAGTTTAGTGCCGCTTCCCGCAACGCTGACGCGATCTAATTTATGAAAGCCGCAGTCGAAGTGTTAAATAATCTTCGAAGCTAATGTAACCGTCAACTTGTCTAAGATTGAGTGCACGTAGCGTTCCGCATTGCGTTCCCTCGACACCTTTCAAACAGTCGACGAGGGTCCAATTCCAATCTTATTCTTTCAATCAATCGTTACGAGACAATTTATTTAAGCACGACTTTTCCGTTTACCGACTTGTCCAGGCGAGTGCGGGTAACGACCGACGACAATCGATGTAATTGCCAACAAATCAAATTAAAAGATAAACTTGGCAGCAAAAATAAGTAACCATTAATATTATACCATAGTAATGTTTGGACATTACTATGGGTTATTTGATATACATATTGTTATATTAATAGAATAGAAATAATATACTGTTTCTCCACTGCATTTCAATTCTTGCCATATTAAATACCTATAGTACGTCACTCCCATACGATATTTAAATATGAAGTAATTTTTGCTTAGAGACAAATGGTGGCAACGGTTGTAGCATATGACGAATTATTCTCGTCTCCAATAAAAAGGTTCCCAGCTTAAAATGTCGGACACACATTTATAATTTTTCAATGTAACATTCCTTATGATTGTAAAATAAAATTATTTAGGAATTTATACATTTAATATGTATCGAGTATTCATGAGTAACGACATTTTGCACGACTCGTGGTCACGGCTAAACTCAACGTGCCTATTAATAATCGTCATGCCGTCATGCCCCCTCTCCGCCGTGATACACTAAATTTAACTTGTATTAAAAGTTTAAACATATTATTGAAATTAAACTATATTTATTTCATTAACTAAACTGTCATTATTTACGTTGCTCCTTATTTAATTATTGGTTTTCTTTAACATAAACTGTTTAAGAAATCATCAAATTTGAAGTTTCATATTTGCCGAGCGTGTCGTGACAACTACATTTCTTTTCAAAATTCATTGACATTTTTCCAAAAAATAACGCGTTCAGACAATCAAAGAAACAATCTCTTCAACTTTATAACATGAAGTGTAAGTGAATATAGTGCCATCTCTACGTGTTAAAGTAATAAGAGATGGCTAAATACGATTCACTTCATGAAGCGCTGCGGAAGACCTGACTGGATTACGCTCGTGTGTCCAACAGACTTTATAATACGTTTTCGCTACTATTACAAAGCAAATGGAATTGTGCGGATCCAAATAGGGAAATTTAATCCCATTGTAACTTCCCCACAACTGTTACCTAAACTATTATACTATTTTGACGATGTAACCGCCATTTTGGAATACGATATTTAACGAATTTAGTACATATATATTTTAATGATTAATTAACATATACAAATAACAAAATTGCAACTAATCGCTGTGTTTGTGAACGCTTATCTTAGTAACGGCTTAACCGATTTCGTTGCAGTGCATTAAGGCATACTAGTAAGGTTCACTTGTCATTTAGTATAAGTTTCATTGCAATCGGTCCACAAAATAAAAAAGTTGTATCAATGTAAAAGCTATAGTAAAGAACGTGTTTTTTTTACAAAATCTGGAAATACGAACGAAGATGCGCGAAGCGACTCGTATCCGGCATAAAGTGGTTTAAACTAAATAAAATAAGGATAGTTATCGCAAGTAATGATTTGATATCAACTTAGTGTGATTACTTAAATTCGTATAATATATGTGAAAATTATAGAAGATAAGAAATAAGAAATGGGTCTATATGATTTTTTACTGTTGTTAAGTTGTTGTTTCAATTGCAATTTTTCCTTGGAAAATTTTTAATTTTGGAGGATAAGACATTTTGCAACTGAAACGGCACCATCTTCAAATTAACTTTACCCTTATAACAGAAATACCGTAATAAATATAAATTGTTACTTAAATTACTGAACCTTTATAAAATACATATAGGCTTTTGGCCAACCGCCTGTCAGACGTTTTATGCCACTTAAAAGATCTTCGTTAATTTTATTGCTTTTGAAGGATCTCCAGCAATCATCTATTGATAATAATCGGATACCCAAATTAAATCACTAAGGATCACCAATCTAAATTCCGATCCAGCACATCGCAAACTTGGTCACAAATTCAGGCGCGGTTGTGATTAGAATGAGGTAATTATGTTGGATAATAATATAGACAAATGCAAAGGTTAACAATAACAACTAAACAAAATATAGAAAAAACTTTCAGTTTCAGAAAATACGACGTACTGAAGCATAACATACCTGTAGCAGAGAAACATGAAAAATGTTTTCACATTTATCACCCGTAGTTAGTAATTGCGGTAAAATAATTTATTACACATAGTTATTGTAAAATCTGTTAAGTCTTGGAGCGGGTGTAAGTAATTATGTACCTAATTTATTGGGTCATATGTTAAATACCATTTATCAACGATATAAATCCGCAATAATAAACGTAGCCTATAATAAAAGGTTCATGTAAAGGTAGTTAAATATGAAAAATGTAGTTTAATCATGAAGAGGACTGTAAGATTGTGCTGTTTTAAATTATTGAATTGCGAATACTTTTAGACGATACAATGATAAATCTTATAGAAGTTTTTTCTATTCGGCAGTAGCTTCTGTGTTTTAGTTTGAAGAGCATGATAAGTCTGATTATCTTTTCATTTTAGTACTAAATCACTTGAGTAATGATGCATTCGCGATCAGTTTCAGTTAGATATTTTTATAGAACGAAAGTAGCAAAGGAAGACGCAAGCCACCTGATATTTAGTAGTCGCTGCAGCCCATATATATCCACATGCAACCAAACAGACTGAAGTCTTATATGAAGTCTTGTAGGACAAAGACGGTTATCTTACTTTAAGTGTAGGTGGCAATCGCACTTCATCGAAATACAAGAGCTATTTTATTTCGGACCATGAGTGTGGCAATAGTACCTCCGCAGCTGAACGCAGTTCAACCTATCAAATTATATCTGACAATTCCAAATAGAATACATATTTGGAATTGGTTATAGATATCCAAGGTCGGAGATGATCACTTAATATTAGGCGGACTGCACGCTCATTTGTTAACTTAAAGTTCACAAAAGCATACTGGGAAATATAAAAATAACGAAAATAAATGATTTTTTTTTTCATAAATATTTGTTGTACCTGCTTGCTTTTTGGATTGTGAAATTAAACTCTTAAGAAGTTTTAGCTAAAAAATATAGATGTAAATAAGCTACTGTCTCTTGTATCTACCTTATGCACAAAGGTATGTTGATTTCATTCAGACCTGTATCGAGAATTGCAGACTTGTCTACATGTCGTGAATTAGGTGCATTAGGAGACTGGCCTCGTAATACACTGTGACAATGCGTTTATCCCTGATTATACCCTAGACTGCTTCTTTAATACCCGAAAAATGGACTTTAAGTTGTGCGTAATTAAGTCTAAACTCCGTTGAACTTATATTGTGTTTTAAGACCTTGTTTGGGTGTGTAGGAACGAGTATTTGTAGTAAGAGATAACAGCACGAGCCGGTAGTGGAACCTGTTGATGATAAGCGTCGTCGTCGATAAGGCTTCGTCTGATGGACTGGTTCGGACAGAATTTCGGCGAATGTATATTTCATGAGTAGATTAAATAGTTCACGCTCAGAATTTAGTTCCACCACATGTGGACTGATAACAGTTGCACTGTAATTTTATGGACGGTACACGATTACGAACTGGCTTTGTTGGGACTCTTATGTCATCGTGAACTCTTTGCAGAGGTTTTATGATTTAAATAATTTGAACTAAAACACTTTTGCATTTAATTCAATACAAAATTTCATTCCCCATCATTTCGCCCGTAGAGGTAGTTTTTTTTCGTCAAATTGAAATGGGCACGAATGGGGAATATGCCCTTCGGAGAAAAAAACAAATTGGTAAATAATTGACAAACTTCTGAGGTAAAAAAAAACAAAAAAATCAATCCAACCGAATTGTAAACTTCTTTTTGAATTCGGTTAAACAAAAATAAAATAGGACTGTAATTTTATCTGAGGTCGTACGTAGAAGCGTTGCTAATCCAGAGGGTTGATTGTCGCATCGCTTGTAAGTTTAGTCGGATAACACATTTCTCTGACTTAAACACACGAGCTTCATGGCGGATTATAATAGCGGCATTGGTACCTTCCCGCTCAACTAATACTATTTGTCAAGTATATCTTTGAAAATTTTACACATACGAGTACTAATTAACCCAAACTAATATTATACTACATACTGTAAAAAATACCCGATGGAGTTAATGTAACTTTCCAAAAAGTACCTACAGCGCCATTTCCTAGGAGATTCGCGCTGTTTAACCCCTAATGTCAGAGAGATAATTTTTGAAGCTGCATTTTGTTCCACAAAAATTTCTGTAACTGACGCTCGTTTAAAATTTCAACTTATAATTCCACGTGTAATACTTACATACAGTATTATTTTACTCATCTTTGAGAATGTTGGGATACGGTAATTTAAAATTCAAATTTAAAAAAAAAATACAAATAATTTACAAGGGTAATTTATAATGAGTGGAGAACGTGTATTACAGGGTACCCCGCTCATCCACCAGGTTAAGTAATGACAATTGAAATATATGAAGGCAGTAGGTACACATATCTGACTTAAATTAATTTAATATAATTAGTGTGCTGTATTGACTATGTGTAAGTGTTCTTTATGTTGCGTGTGTGCGTGCGAATGAGAGAGTGACACTAAATGTTAAGACGTTCCGTTTATCCATTATTCAGTGTAAGAATAGTTTGCAATGCTAGTCTGCAATGTTATCAATGTCCTTGATGATGCTAACAGTCATAATCATTTTTGAAATACATAATTACTGCTCCTGTCAGTAGTTTAAGCAATAAGCGTGTACTTTCATGAAGAGTTCTGCCTAAGTCCACCTCCGAAACAGGACTAAACATCTGAAGAAGCCTGTGGTTGTATCTAGATGAATTGCTACTCCTAAAAATTAAGACATGCATCTCGTTTGTCAATATAGTTGGCAACTGTATCCCACGAATCAAAATACAAGAATCGCTTCGACGTGACGACAGAGGATGGCCGTGGAACTACAACAGTTAAGCTATGGTTGTACCGCCTGAAAGACAACTAATTTTAGCTTCCCGTATAGATTATAAATTTCTTACGGCGTCATATAGAAGTGGTATTCTTATTTTGAAACAAGATATTCAAAAACACAAGATCCCGGTCTGTTTTTAAATACCCTGTTTCGAAGTAAGCTTTACATAAGATCGTTTTAAGAGGGACCATTGATGTCACTTTCAATCCCGTTAGCAAAGTTTAACTCCTTCAGCTGTTGTCACGAGCAGACGTGACATATCCACTACCACAATTGTGGCGCAATAGGCAATACATTTGACGATATTGCCTCTTTTTGTTGATAAACGTTCCCACACCCTTACAGGCTGCTGTTTATGTGGCCATTAACTTGAAATACCTACTTATTAATGAGTAATCTGAAGTAATTAGTAATAATGTCTCGCACGTGCTACATAACTGCAAATGTAACTTACGTGCTTGTAACGTTATATGGTTTTCTTGTCACACTAAAGTTATTTTGAAATTATCGAGCCGTTATTGTCTAACTGCTTGGTATGAGTCTCATGACGAGAGTTAGGTCATATTACCTGTAATTCGAGGCTAGAATAGCGCTACGGTATCTCCTGCCTGTAAGAGGCGACTTAAAGAAGTCTTCTAGGGTCCGGAGCGGTCGAAGTGGGACTTCGAGCAGTTTTGACATATCGATCCAGGGAAGGACGTTAGTGTGAGTGGTCCTATACAGATGTAGGCACTTATTTTATGGAGCGAAATTACACATAAATATGCAATGTAAAAAAAATTCAACACATTTTCAAAATTATTTCAACGGTTATCAACGCTTTTTGTAATGCGGATTACAGTTATTCAAAATAAGGTATAATGACAAACGACATGTTATTGTATATGTACTCAAAATAAGTATGTATATTTATAAATCATTGATTTTTATCAATGATTTTGTAATCTCTAATATTTTTGCAAGTAATACAAAAATGGACAACATAATATTTTTTCCTCATTTTCAGATAAAAACTAGTCGTATGCCCAAAGTATGCCTAAAATCTTAGTTTTATCAATAAAAACTCGATTACCTTTGTAAGCTATAGGAAAAAACCGTTTATTTATAAATTAAATTTATGTTTACTAGTTTTCTTCCAAAAGATTTTCGAATAACACGATTAATTTATAAAGTACTGCCGTGATGTACCTAATTTAATTATAAGTGACACTATAAATAAAATAAAGGCATCGTCTTTAGAAAACGATTCTTCACGTTCACGAAAGACTACTTTAGAACATTAAATCTTTGCGCGGCTCTAATTAAGATCCTTTGTTCCTTAATTAAATTATAATATCATACGTCACATTACTGTTCCATGTATTCTGTTAGTGCCTATTGTTGAAATGTCATGTCATATTGACCTAAATGTCACCGAAATAATGAAATCAATAAAACATTTGTGATCCGAATAGAATTAAAACGGTATATAACAAAATATTTAACAGATTTTAATTATGAGGAAACAGAGAGATATATCCAATTTTCTCCAACATAGCAAATTCTACTAAGAAAACCGCACTAAACACACATAAACACGCGCGCTTCTCAAACCTGCACCACATACCTATATGTACTACACGTACGCACTACATATTACACTACATATTTAAAAAAATATATTCAAAAATAAATGTTAGCAAGTACTACTTATTGTATTATAATTTTTGTTGATTAACACTGTCTCAAGTCTCGGTGGATGAGCGGAGTACCTGTAACACAGGTCTAAAACCTAGTCCAGGGCTCTTGCGACTGGTAAATGTGAATGTGTTTATATTATCATATGTATATAAAAATATTTTTGTTTTTATTTATTTTATTTGCAATATAATGGTCCCTCAAATAAATAAAGACCTCTATGTATAAAACATGTTTTTGGATATGTGCAATAAAGATTAATTCTCACATAAATAGGAGACGAACAATTACTAGGTGTACTTTTTGAAATTTGCGATTAAAATTTAGACTCAAATATTTTATTTTATTATAAGGT
>DWON01008636.1:0-11991 GCA_018251015.1 Phocides pigmalion okeechobee | reverse complement strand
GAACATGTTGCTTTACGGCGGGTAATGAGGGTGGCGGTGGTGCCGTCCCGGGCGAACTCTAACGGCTCTACAACCTATAATGTAAATGTCCATACACTGTAGTCACTACTTAACATCATGTGTTCAAACTTACTTGCTCCTCTTTTTGTATTTAAAGAATTGAATTTGAATGTGAAGGTACCACTGACAAATTTCTTCAATAAAATAGTTTAGCATGAAAACTAAAAAGTTTAGTTGAGTCATAACTAATTTTAGTTGAGTTAAGTAAATCAAGTAATCTCCATAATAATTAACTTATTTTAGACACTGTTCCTAGTGATCTATACAAGCTACGTACAAAAATTTTCATAACCTTCAAATTACAGTTACAAATATCAAATTACAACATGGACAAATGTACTTTGTAAAAATGTTAAAGAGATTGTTTTTTCTTTGTTTGAAAGCACTTGAAAATAGATAATAGCCGGAACGACATGACAGATTTGTAATAGGTAATTTATTAAGGGAAATTTTAAGTAATACAATAATAATATCACATTAAGATCCTTAGAACCCGAGCCTTAAACAAACCTCTATGGCGTCCGCTACGCCACATAGATCTTCAATAGGTTAATAAACATTTGTTTTTCGCAATACTATTTTTAAAATGTTAAAGTTATTATTTAATTTTAATTTGTTTTGAGTTTTTCATTTTAGATATCTATATAATGTAACAAATTCAATGTTAAATATTTCTTTGAATAGATTGAATCGTAGATACAAAACCTACCTATCCTAGCCTATTTCACTACAAAGAATATCACAGAAGTATTATTAAAATATTCATATTACGTTTAGTCTAAAAAGCAAGCGCGGCAAGTTCCGGTGTCAGGCTTTCTTTCATTTCTCGAAGGCTCGAGAAGTTTCTATTAGTGCTCTTGATACCGGCTAGAGTCGCACTCACAAAAGAAAATTTTTCAGATTTACTGCACCCATTATCTCTAAATATTATAAAACAAATTCCCGTCGCGTTTGTCTGTCCGTCTGTTCATGATAAACCCAAAAAATAGTAGGTGGTTTTTCTCTCACTTTTCAACAAAAGCTAGAGTGATTCCTGAGGAAGGTTTCATTAAATAGTAATTCAATGTAGTAATTCAGTCGTCTTTCGAAATAGATGTTCCTAATTGTTACTTTCTGCAACTAGGTAATTAGCATTAATGTAATTATAATTAGGTAGTAACTGGTACCTAGGTAATGATAATTAGGTATTAGGTAGATAATTGTGATATAAGATATAATGAGCAACATATCTTATAAATATAATTTATATAAAATCCTCCGTCGTACAATTCCACAGAAAGCTTCATCTACAGAGTTACACCTTTTCTACCTCATGCAGTATTAATGTCAGCTGGGTTTGGTTTGAAAAGTATAGCATGAAGATACATGAAGTATTTCTAATTCTGTGGGGTATTGAACATTTCATTTCAATTTTATTTGAAGTCCATAACTTTTTTATATGGATGCAGGCCACCTCATGCAGTCGCTGCAACTAGACATCCACTTAAAACCTTAATCAGGAATAAAGTCTTATCTGATGTAAACTAAAGGTCACGTCACTTCTAACATAGCAGGCAACAATGGATTACCTCTTGAATCGATAAAGAGTTGCTCCACGGCAGATTATGAGGACGGCGATAAGAAAACATCACGAGGAAAGTAACATCTGAATGTCAAAAATTCTGCATGAAACTCTGAACATTTTGTTAAGTGAATTCTAAGACATTAAATACATCTAAAACTAGCCAGCACTGTGTATTATCATCTTAGTTTGTGTTGTGTATTGGAATATATTTACCAAGAAAACGCAGAATAACATTCAACTTATTTATTAGTTGGCAACCAACTGACACAAAAATGACATATAAAATATCTTCATATATCACGGTTTCAGAGGAGAACTTTGCCCAGCAGTGGGTTAATATTCGGTTGGATATAATAACAACGATGGATCCACGTAAGTATGAAATCATATAAACCTAAATATATGGATTTCATATCACTGTATCACTGTTACAGTGTTCTCAATTTCAATGTGAACAATTTATGATTTACGTAACGACGTCCCTAGCAATATGTTATTCATTGTTTTGAGATCTATCTCTTAATATTTTGGTCTTTGTTTTTACCTTTGTAGACGAATTGGCAATCTAACTTTTTACATAAAAGTAACACCTTTACACTTATAGTTTGATCTAATAAAAAAATATATGTGTGTTTGTTTTATTAAGCCGGTGACGAAATAAATTAGGAATTATAATGAATAAAGATTATTTGTTGTTTGGGCAACTATGATACTTATACCGTTTTATTTAAAAAGTAAATAAAATAATATTTAATATAAACAAAACATTTAGTATTTTAAAGGTGGTAGAGCCGTAAGAGCTCGCCCGGGGCGGCACCCCCGCCATCCTCATAACCCGCCGTGAAGCTACAAGTTTTTCATGTATTGTGTTTCGGATGGGGAGTGTGGTTGCCGGATACACATTATTGGAGGCGACCATCGTAGTCTCTTAGTTAGTAGGGCCGCATCTGCGTCCGTCCTTCAATAGAACTTCGGTTCTATTTGAAATTGGACGTGGTTGTCCATGGACTGCAGTGACCACTTAACATTAGGTGGACTGCATGCCCGTTTCGTACTCTTTCATAATAAAAACAGTCTCTTTTTGGTAATAATAAACACTTAAAACGACTACAAGAATTATTTGATCTCATAACCGTTATATAATTATAACAATGTTACGTCACAAAAAATGCTTCAATTCATTACGCAAAACTGGTAAACGTATTTGAAGCAAAGCTCATAAAACTAATTGGTACTAAAGCTCAAAGTGCTTTAAAGTTGTAAAAAGCTCCAGGCAGTAAAAGTGAAAAATTAATATTGAAATAATCGCCCATTTAACACTTAACTGCCATTTTGACTTTACATGTATTATTTATAAAGATTTAAGTGTGATGATCGACGTGATTATTTATTTGAAAAAGGGGAAAGGTGTTTTAGATCTATATTTTTAATGTATTTTATCGATATCTTCGGTTAAATATGTCATGTTTAAATAATTGGAAACCCATCTAAGATGCATAAAATATATTTTTGACGTGACAAGAGTAGCAAACGAACATGCAAACCACCTGATGTTAAGTAGTCGCAACCCATAGACATCCAGATACAACTACAAACAGGATCGAAATCCTATCTGAGCTCGAACGTAGATACGTTTTTACATTTTTAAGATGGTCGCCTCGCTTCAAAGTATAACCGGCAACCGCACTTCTCCAACCGAAACACATGTAATACTTTACGGCGGATTATGAGGCCGCCGGTTGTACCTTTACGACATAATTAAACGATTTATTATATATTTTTTACATTTTAATTCATATGCCTCACATAGCCTAGTATTTAAACTTTCTTTATCGAACAGATGGAAGTTATGTTAGTTACTACAAGATTTACTTGAATAATGATTACAAAAAACATCACTATTTAAAAAAAAATCCTTCATTTATCATAGTATTAATATAACATCTACGAGTATATG
Source organism: Phocides pigmalion okeechobee (assembly GCA_018251015.1). NCBI lineage: Eukaryota > Metazoa > Arthropoda > Insecta > Lepidoptera > Hesperiidae > Phocides > Phocides pigmalion. Next base: position 8,410 of record DWON01008636.1, on the reverse strand, counting down.
TAGAGCAAACAACTATATCAGAATAAAATTAGACATAATTATAAAGAATGCGTTAGTACTTAAATAATGTATTCGTAGTTTCACTCTTGACCCAAAAACCTTGTTCATACGTAGGTGGGCGGAATAAGCCCAATATAATATCTAGAGCATTCTGCACTGAAAGCAGTGCATCGAGCGAATAAAATGTGCTTTCCGAAGTATTGTTTGCTTGGAAAATGAATGTTGCTGAAAAGGAAATAGTTTCACAAAATTACAGGAAGTCTACGACAATCGTGGCTGTGGAATTTATATAGTAAACATTCTTCTTAAAGTATCTTATGACTTACTGTTTATCGGGAAAATGAAACGTTGCTAGAAAGGACATAACAGCTCATCGTCAGGAAGTTTTTTGTGACCGTATTTACAGATTTAAAAAGGAATAAATACTTACAAAAGTATTTAATAGCTTTTTGTTTGGTTGGAAAATGAAATGTTGCTTGGAAGGAAATAGGTTTGTCTTTTGTAGCCCATCTTCAGGAAGTTTTCTGTGATAGTGTTTACAGATTGAAAAAGGGATAAACACTTCTAAAAATATTTAATATGTTTTTTTTTTTGGCTGGAAAACTATATGTTGCTATAAAGGAAATAGTTTTTTCTTTGCGCAGCGTGGAAAGAAAATGATCGATTACATTATAAATGATTAAAGTGTATTGTTTTATCACTTTAAACAAACAATGATTTGTATTAGAAGAGATATATATAGTATTTTATAGATAGTCTTACATGCTTTAAACAACATTTTGAACGATTAAAATTTACGATAAAACATAATTAAATCTCATTCTTGTATTCCTATCCTCGTACTTCGTTAATCTTATACACAAATACATTGTTCAGTAAATGAAGCATTTTGTATATTATTCCGTACATTTCTCCTTAATCATCTTTGTGTTGTTTTGACTGCAAGCCAAACACTTGTGAACAGCTAACGTAAACAAAGCCTTATCTAACTAAGGCTGATTCCTGATGTAGCGTATTTTTGGAGTGTATATTATATACAATATACATATAGGAATATATAATGTGCAATACCTAAAATTAAATCTACACACACACAGAAACATTCAATTAATTCAACACAAACATTAATACATACATGATTTCTTCATACCCTTACTCCCTCTTCCGCTCTCTCTCTTCTTTTGTTATAGAAAAGAACATAAAGTATCAGGAGGACGATTATTTTTATATTTTTTATATTTTTTAATTATATGCAATCAGCAAAAGGACATACGGTCTCTTGATATAAAGTCGTGACAAATAAAGGAAGAATCCTATTCTCGCCTTAAAAATAAACACTCCCCTTGATGACTAATATGAAGATTCATATGTAACTAAATAAAAGTATAAGATACAAATACATACATACAGATCGCCGTAATAGACATTTTCTGATCAGAAATACTCAAACCCCGCTTTTGAAGTCTGTGATGAGTATGTCGGTCCATGTATATAACACTTTGCAGGTAATCATCTTAGAACAACGTGCAACAACGTTGTAATTGACGTAAATTCAATCGGATTGTTTGGTTTCTTCCTCTCTAATGCATTTTGTATCTCAGAACGCGCACTTACATCGAGTTTAATGAAATTGGCGCCAGGAATCGCATTAGTTATCTAAGTATGTTGTTTCTATGATTGATTGAGTCTTAATCTAGCTCTAACACTGTATTTAGTATATAGGCATTTGTGCTAGATCATACATTCAGACTAGGGTCTTCAGGTATTCTTTTTAGCAGTATACGTGTTTATTCTCAATATTTTTTATAGTATTACGATATCTTTCTACTTATACTTCTAGTTCTTCCTATTCTGTACTGAAAAACAAATATTTCTTATACAAAATTTATGTGTACTAAATGAATAGTGAAAATAATTCAAAAGTGAGGTCAAATAATCGTAGTCATATGAATAGTGGTATAGAATTGCACACTTATGCTATTTTTTTGCGTTGACAAATAGGCATTTGTCAATATTAAAAAAGGATTGGCCATTCGTAGTCGTAAAATTTCTGCTAAAAGCAATATTTTCTATTCAAACAAACAATAAACCATTACTTACAGTACTAAAAAATAGATATCCCTATTCCAATGAAAAATCAACGCTTTTATAAATTCTGTAAGCATTTCCTGTTCTAAAACGTTGTCTGCAATTAAGGTTTTTATGAAAAATATCATTAAACTAATCACAACGATCATATTGGAAGAATAAAAGTAGTTGTAAGATACAGTTATTTATAAGAGTTCATATGGTACATGAACATAGTGTTACTACAAAATTTTCAACATTTTTGAATTGTTCCCTTTTATGACTTACAATATTACTTGGTAAGTATTTAAATTTGCAAGTAAACAATATTTATTTAACAAATCTCACAACTGCAATTCATTACTAAAATAAAGTTATATAATATTATTGTGATATTTCATTATATAGCATATTTCCTTTCGAGCAATTTTATTTCCCAAGCAATCATTAACCTATGTATTGGTACGACTACTGAAAACACTGTAATAAGACATTAGTTAATATATTTTTGACACATTATTTATTTATTTTAGTCATCAATTTGAGTGTTTGAAATGCGATTGCCCTAATCAAATTCCTGCAGTGTAATAAACTATTTCCCTTCGAGCAATACTTCATTTTCCTTGCAAGCAATCGTTAATAACTTCCGAAAGCATGCGTATCTTCGCTCAGCACCGTTCTGAGTCGAAAATAATCCAGACATTATATTGGGCTTATTCCGTATACCGACGTATGAAGGTTTTCGGGTCAAGAGTAAAACTACGAGCTCATTCATCAAGCACTTATGACTTAAATGGAATTGTGAATAGGTTAAAGTAAATAAAAATAAAATTGAGATTCTGATATTCACCTTTTTGGGCTTCAAAAAGATATTTATTTATGCGTTTTTCATATATGTAGTATATAAGTGTTCTGTAGATTAGAGTCCTCCGATTTCGATAGGATGTCGCATCGTGGCATATTACAACATCGTGTCCTAGATATCTGAAGCGTCCATCTTAAAAAATAACAAGATTGCATCACCAGGTTTTACGTCATGACGTCACGTGATACGATGCACGATTCTTGATACGATGCATGGTGTTTTACGATACATGTCGGTGATATGTAAGGTACGACGTAACGCGTCACAGCATCCTATGTTGTATTTCTTAAACTTGTAAAATATATATTTATACGAATACATTTTGAAATTACTTGAAAAGGTATTAAAATGGCAGGTCACGTGAGTTTTAAAGTGCTGCTTTAAACTTTTCCTTAAAATTATTCACACCTAAAACCAACATAAAGTTTTGAACGTGACTGATCACCATAAAATCCCTTGGACGCGTCATGAAAATTTCTATTCAAAATATTACATATTTACAGAAACACTAAAGTATTCACTTATAAAAGATTATCTCAGTAATAAACATGATTTTTTTAGAAAGCAAGCTTGCTATTAAGTTGTCGCTGCCACGCATGGGCAATAATATCGAAATTAAAGCGGACGTGTTTTGAAAAACTAATTTCATTGCCATTATTAATTAATGTAATCCTACTTCCTAGTATTATTATAACCGCGAAAGTAAGTGAAGAAAAAACGGCTTAACCAATAAATATGAATTTTATCATAGAAATGCAAAAATAAAACTTGAAGAGGTAAAAATAAAGGATACCCCTTAAAAAAACATATTTCTTTAGGAATATGTACATATATGACTTTTTATATTGGTTTCTTTGATATAGCGTAAATTAGTACCAAGAAAGGATTTATCAAAATTGCATCTCTAAAAAGGTAAAAAAAACTTTGATGTAATTTCGGGTAAAATTTCGTAATATCTACTTTTGCGCAAGCAAAACCGCGTTTGAAAGCTAGTATTATACAAACATGTTAAAAATAAAGATAAACTGCAAATTATATTGGGTGAGATTATCGGAAAGACTTCCGAATCATTACGCCGGGAGCGATCGGTTGACTGGCGCGGTCACCCGATAACAGATGTTCGGTCCGTCCGACGTGATCCGAATGATATGTCGAGCAGGATTTCTTTTCAATTTAATAAAAATCGGAAAATACTCGTGATATATGGGCAGCGTATATAAAGCAATAAACACCTGTAACATATAACCATCATATATAATGCAATACACAATATTTTATTTATTATATATATTTATTATAATTTTCTTATATGCACATCAAAACTCAAATGTAACAAACATTTTCATGAATTTCCAGTTTGTTTAAACATATTGAAAGTGCTAAAAAATGTTGTACAGGCTAACTGATGTCTAATGGTCGCAGCAGCCCATAAATATTATCCATATCAAACAGGATTCAAGTCCTATTTGATGTCGAACGCATATCCATTTCTTGATTTAATTGATATCTCCAGTTATTTTTGTATTAAAGATAATTAAAATTTGAAACGAATCTGTATTTAAACGCAGGATGAAATGAAGTGAAATGAAATCGTACATATGCCTATAAGGAACTTACAAATTGTCACTAACAATCCTTTCGAATCTACCAATGGTTCGGAAGTAGATAATAGTAAATAGGTGATTTGCAATTAATATTTCCACGATATTAAACGTAAATTTAAGAAATTGAAAATTGAAATGCTTTATTTAATTATAAAATATTCACGTTCACAAAATAAATGTCAAAATTACGACATTAAATCAGTTCATCGGCTCTTGTCGCTTTGGATACCGGGAAAAAAAGCCGACAGAAATAATCTGTGTATTCTTTTCAAATACTATAATATTTCTCATGCTTTAGATAGATGAATATGCTCATGTTAAATGCTAAAATAATATTTTGTACGAAACATGAGATTATTGAAATGATTTCCGAATCATTACTTCGGGAGAGGTTGGTTGACTGACGCGGTCGCGCGAAGACACATTGTGATGTCTCCCACGCGTTCAGATAGATACGTCAAGTGGAATTTGATTTCAATTGATTAAGGTAAATTATAGTGGAATTATTATAATAAATTAAAAACTTTCTTCTTTTTATGAAATTAAGTGTTCTGAAAGGTTTACCCAAAATGTAATCTACTGTTTTATCTATCCATTAAACAAAATTTAAAACTCTAAAAGAATATTTACCCCTTACTTTGTAACTTAGACATACTTTTATGGTCAAACATAAGAGACCATTTTTTTTTTGGCTGTTTTTCCCCATTAAATATATTCAAATATAAAACGAAACAATATTCATTATTACTTTGTGTTTCTTTAACGCGAAATCTAAGTAAATATTTTTTCCTGGTAATACATTAACAAAAAGATTTGCGGATCATTACACCGCAAACGATTGACACGATGACGGATGTTCGAAGCGAAGTTTGTCAATACATATTACATATAATCATATATCATTAACAAATTTTCAAAGGACGTCTATGCATATAATAAAACTGTAACTGATCGCTATCTGTTCATGGCAAATATATATAAAAAAAATCATAATGGGGTGCCTCTATATACGCAAGAGAACCAAAAAAAAATTTTTTTTTCATTTTAAAATATGCATGCTAATCTCAGAACCGTTTTGTCCGATTCGAATGCAGTTTTCAGGATTATATTGTGATGGATTTTATTTAACATTTAGTGTTCTTTTTGTTTAAATCAGTGAACAAATAAAGAAGTTGCGTCAATTTATATAACACGTGAACGAAGTCATGGGAAAAAGCTCGTCAACAAATATATCTTTAGAGGGACCACATACAAACTGAAACAGGTACGAACACCTAGTTGAGGTCGCTCGTAGTTGCTACTCCTAAAGCCTAAGATTCAAATTTGCATTTGATGTTACAATTGCTCCAGAATAAAGAAAACGAGCTTCAGAAGAGCCTCTCGAGTGCAGAAGTGCACTGACAGAACGTAACGTGAAGAAAATCACCTTGTTACCTCGAGCTGTGCGAATTAATTGCAAATCTGTTCTCGAGCACCAGTCTTCACTTCTAGTCTCGTTCGCACTTCTAGCCTCTTTCGAACTTTCTTTTATAGTATTAGAAGAGAGCGAGCAGTTCGTCTCATGGTAATTGGATGTAAGGCATTGAAGTCTTAGATGTGTGATTTTCAGGTCGCTGGTTATGATTCAAATTATAATTATCTTGTGGCTTATTAGACAGAAGTACCACCTGTACGTCTGTCTAATCATTATATGTACAAATGTGTGGTTCGTTGCACGTATTACATACTCTAGAATTTTCTATAAATCTCCTGATCTGAAAATGAGCTTTAACTACGCATAATGGATTATTACAAAAACAGTCTACAGCATTGGCAGAATAATACTTAAGCATACGATTGGGAAGGTACCATCAAAACCAAAATCAACTTCCGTGAAGTAATTTTTGTATTTAAGTAAGATCGATATAGATAGATGTATTTGCCAGATAACTTATAAGTGACGGGACCATCTTAGTCCCAGAAGTAGAAATACATCCAAATAGTACCACCTCATACAGAATTTTATATCTCTTTGAGACTGCACATCTACATACTTCCATCAGCTGCAGCGACCAGTTAACCTTAGGGGGCTTGCATGTTCGCTTGTTACTCTTCTAAGATAAAAAAAAAAACAAAAATTTATTCATTCTCCTAAAAGGATTCAGATATTCAGATTACGTACAATCTACAACAATAATGTTCGTAAAATAATGTAGTTCCGTACGAAACCGCGATAGGCCATTTCTCTTACCACGAGAGTCGGGAGCAAATTGGTATATTCACTTACGAGCAACCCTCGTAAGAGATTGCTTAATATCCTACTTACCGCTATTAATGTTACATGTTTCGCTAAATGGTAGCAAATAAATAAAGGAGCAATCAATAAACTAATTAACCAATGACGAGGAACACATGGTAGTATCTCAAGGGAAGCAATGCATCTATATCTTGGAGTCGGTTCAGGTACATGTCTATCCAATCTGAGATTCGCAGATCAGGAGATCTGAAATTTGAGATGGGAATAATTTGTAGACATCAATAGGCCGTAGTTACCACATTTTCATGTGATACAATGGAAATGAAACATGTAGTCCGCTTTATTTTAAATGATCAGTGCCCACCCGTAGAGATCTGTATGGATATAACAATAATCCTACCTAAAATCGATAGCGGACTAATTTCTACTCCTAAAAACTAAGATGAAAATCCTTGTAAAGGTAAATCTATGTAACAATACCCTTTAAAAAAACACACCGTCTCTACACTGCTGCTATAAGAGAAATTCGAAGGTAAAATTCAAAGAGTGCTCTCACCTTGAAGAAAATAATTGACACGAAGAAAATTTATAAATGATAAATCTCTGTTAACTTTAATAACTCTGCCTGTGTAATTTGTGATGTGACTATATCCAAACGCTTCTTCGTTTATAAAAGAAAAATGAATAAAAAATATTGTAACTGTATAAATCTATCTTCAAAATCTTACAAGTACCTACTCAGCAACAGGCCGTTTCTCACGCCAATAGCGCGGGTGGTAAATTGGAATATATTCACTTACCGAGCCTCGCTGGATCGTTCAATAGATAACCCCATCTAGCCGACAAATGATGTAGAAATCACTGACTGGGTCCTATTTAAAGTTGGTGTGGAACTTTTTCGACAAGGTATTTTGTAAGGTACAGTTCAGTGAAAACGTATCATCGCCACTTGTTTCTAGCATAAAGCTATTTTTGCGTTTTAGTAAGGTGTAGTTCCCTCTCCACTTTTTACAAGCTTTTATGTAACTTGCTTGTATGTACGTTTGCGGGGTGGAATGTTGCAGCTGAATTTTCGATCAGTTATATTTGACTGATTGAGCCGAAATTTGGTATACACGCCTATTTAAAATGACAATGTATGCTGAGCTATGCGACGTCATTCTAATATAAATAATTAGATAAAAGATTGGTTTAAAAAATATTTTTACCATTAATTTATTTCATGTGAGAAGAGAGTAGTAAATAAATAAAAAAATAAATAAAAATAAAATGCTCGACGCAGGCCAACTAATTTTAGGTGCCTACTGCATTCCATAGGCATCCACGTAATACCTTAAACAGGCTGGGGATCCTAGGCCGTACGTAGATATTGACACGCATTGCTACTCCTGAGGACTGAGATGGTTGCCTCGCATTAAGTGTAGCCGTTCAATGTACCTCTCCAACCGTCCTAGTCCTTAGGAATAGCAACGCATCTATGATAGAATTAATATAGTAATCTAGTGTTGTTATATATGGTGACAGACTGGTGGCTGTGTCCACCTACCATTATAAGGTTTACATGGGACTTTATCTATCATACTCCAGCACAGATTTAATCACTTATTAAATTAAATGTTTAATGTGAGAGATCGAGTA